>JAGSMT010000782.1:0-35483 GCA_029286875.1 Lamproptera curius
GTTTCAAAAATTTGAGGGAAAAACTTTAGTCCACTATATTCTAATTATCTATATTATAATGTATAGCAGATTCAAAAAAATACAGGAATGAATGAAAAAAACTGAAAAGAAGAATCTTTAGGTCTTAAAGGTTGCATTTAACATCTTTTTTGCTATGTTTGAACCAATAAAAGAAAACTTTTAGTTTTGACAAGTAACCCATATAAACAGTGAGCTTTTGTAATTTGGAGGACATTGGAAAGACTTAGGTCAGAACCAAAACCAATGAGGAAACTATTTCTTTTTTGTTAATCATGACGAAGCTAAAGTGTAAAAGTTTTAGTAAACGTAAATTTTAAGATATTTAACATATCATAAAAATTTATGTTTTGTTATAGATTCTAGTTTTATTCAGGATTTGGATTCCCATTTGGACGGGTTGATTAAAACTTTAATTTTTTTAAAATATAAAATTAAAAAAAAAATGGTCATCGACGATCAACAGCAATCAAAAATGATCAAAGGTAAATGTTAAAACCGTAGCAACCAGTTTTCAGCGGATGGGATGGGCCCATAAGTTTCAGAGGAAGGCCAGTTTAGGGAAAAGGAGGTTGGAACCCCCAACTGGTGGGATAGCGATCCTTCGTGCAGTAGCCGGTTCTGGTTGGCAGCGAGTAGCAGGGATGGCCTCTTGGGTTAATTGAAAAAGGCCTAGTCCAGCAGTGGACCAATAGGGCCGATTGTGATGGTGATGATATGATGAAAGGGTAATAGGCTTTTAAGATAATCAACAGGGATTTACCGTTTTTTGATTTTAAATTTTATTTTTTAAGGCAATTTATTTTATCAAAATGTCGCGTATGATATGTTTTATAAAAAAAGGAAAAATAAAGATTTTTTTAAATGCGTTACCTTTTATATATACTTACTCTATTTAACCTTAAATAAGGTAATTTTGAACAATGTTTTACATCAAAATGGTTATTAAGGATTCTATTTCTTAAGGTTGAGTCAATGTTTGCAATTTCAGTGGAGGCTATACGCCCCGAAATAAAGTGGTGACTGGAAAGAAGACACGGGTCCCTAATATTCCGCGCGACACAGGTTCACTAGGGGCACGGCTGTTTTGTGAGGAGGCGAGGAGGTTTGTGGCCGGTAGGGAGTTTCCAAGGAGACAAACCACTGGGCGTAGTGAGAGGGGAGATGGCCCGACGCGCCGGAAGAGCGACAGCCTGTTGATCGACGCCGAGAGCTGCGTAGTGTCGTGAGCCACTACCTTTCGCTTCCAGCTGTAGTGCGCAGGATTTTAGATAGCGAAAGGTCGTGGGTCGCTGTCCTTACGTTCTGGGAGGACTTGATGGCCCCGAAGGAAGCCACGGAAAAGGACAGGGAGGCCAACAGCGCCCTGGCAATCCGCAGACTAAGAGTGGCATACGCGCGCAACCTTCCCTCTGACACTGGAGCCCCTTTCAACCGCCCTCCATCTTCCTTGAGGGCAATTGATAACGAAAGGGACGAGGGTTTGACACTGTTTTCATTGGATATGGCTTTGGCCAATTTTTCTCCTGAGGTATTGGAATCTGTAACGAACTCAATTAAGGATCTCCAATTTTGGATCATAATTGTATTTATTACTTAGCTTCTTAATTTAATAAACAATTTCATATTTATTATATTTCGGAAAGAAGCAAAGAGTTCTTATCACACAAGATATTATAATCTATGTCAAATCATCTAAAAGCCAAATATGTAGTTATCAGATTACTGTTTCTTATTATTTTAACTTTATATACTATGGGAATCGTCTATGTTCCAATTTTTAGTAAGGTACACAAATCATATAAGCCTTAATGTTTTTTCTGAAGGTATTTGTATTTAGAATGAATACTGTTAATTTTATTCAATACAATTTCACACTAATTATTTTTCCATTATCAACTTACTCAGAGGCAAAGTTAATAAAGGGCCGTACTTTTTAATTTTATTCTGATTATGATGGTAGCTTTTGATTAATAATCAAAAACACAAGAGTTAACTTATTAATGTTTTGCGATAAGCGATCACACAAACGATAAGGACGACCGTTCCATTAAATGTGCCAAATACTAAAAGTTATTTAACAAGCCCCGCAGTTAAGAATATATTACAAGTTTGAAGGGAACTTCTATAACCCTCAAACTGTCCAAAAGTATACGCCTAAAGTTTTATCTCGCGTAAATATACTTCCTAAGCTTAGTATAAAGTTACTCAGGAACAAGGTTTCATAAGTTTTCATTTTTATTAAAAATTTTACGTATTCGAACATTTGCCCTATATAAAAAGGATGTAACATTATTTATTCTTTTTGAAGGTGGTAGATGCCTTTCTTCAATAGACCGCCTCGGGAAGCACCACCGTGGTTGAAACTATTGTCTTTCGGCTTTAAGGACACTGTAATTGGGGATAATAAGAAAAAGGGAAACATAAACCCAGGTTTATCAAGGGAAGGGTGATGTCTCACGATGCATTTCTTATAGTAGGTAGTAAAATTTACCGTCAGGTTGAATGTCATGTTCGTCTCGTCACTTTAATACGAGAAGAAAGTAAATTTTAATTAACCCTAAACGAAAACATTTATTTAAATGCCCCCGTAGCCTAGTGGTTACGGCGTCTGCTTTGAACCGGAGGTTAGGGTTGAAACCCGGGGACCTAAACCTTTATTCATTGTCGTTTCCTAGTTGGTTAGGGTGATTTGATCTGATCATCCAGTTGTCTAAAAAGTAAGATGATCCATGCGTCGGATGGGCGTGTAAAAAAAATTCGGTCCACCCACCTTCCCGCATTGGACTAGCGTGGTGGGATACGGTCCAAAAACCCCCTGATGGAGAAAGCGTGCATCAAGGGATGCCTATGTCTGGCAGTAGACTAACACAGGCCGATGATGAAGTCGATGATGAAAACATTTAAATCTTTTTTAAGTGCAAATATAAAGAGTAGCGGAACTGGTTAAATAAAAGCCTTAAATTTTATTTTTTATTTTTAGACCGATATTTGTTTTTAATTTACTTTAACATATAATAATTTATTCATATAATATTTGGGGATTAAAAAAAACTTTGTGATTCAATTATCTGTCTGATTTTCCGTTAGAAACAGAGAAAAATCGGGCTTCATTAAGGTTTTTTATATTGAAAGAGCAAACGTGTTTGGAGAAAAGGTCAATTTTCCATGTGACGGTTGCAAAAGATTCATATACATTTGCTACCCTTATTGTTAATACAGGACGCTTGAACCCTTTTTGGTTTATATAATATAGAATAGTAACAATTTTTCAGATAGAAAATACGTTAGAAAAAGATAGTGAATCGGGAGGCCTTGGTCCAGCAGTAGACTATCATAGGTTGGATGATGTATTAAAGGTATGTATGTAAAAGGATTATAATCCATTCATAAAGCATAAAAAGTGTTTGAAATGAAAGAAAAATATTCCTAAATTAAATTCAAATTCAAATATCTTCATTCAATATAGAAGTGTAACACCTGGCTTATTGATTGTCAACGCTACGGGAACGCTACCACCGGTTCGGAAACGCCTCCGACCTGAAAAGAACCGGGAAAGAAACCTTGAAGGGCCTATTTTCTCCTTTAAAAAATCAAATATATAGTATAAATTTTCTTATGAGCTACATACAAGTTCATCATACGTATATTATATTGAAAAAGCCTGGAGGAATTCCATTACCATTAAGTATTTTAAATTCATTTATGTTATAATAACCTTTTAAACATAAACGTTCCTTTTACTTCTTTTTTAAATTTATTAAATTTAAATTCTGAAGTTTATGGGATTTTGTTGTAAAAGGTATATTTCCCATAAAGATTTACTTTATTTTACGCAGTCTAGTTTGCTGGGGTTAAATTATGTTTGTTTCTTGTATTTATGTTATATGCATCAACAAATGCTCCATGATTAATCATTTTTTTTTTACAATTAGGTTTTCGGAAAATGTTTTGAGAAGAATTAAGGTATTTTTAATTCGGGAACTATTTTCCGGGATTCCTTGGGCCCAGGTTATAAACCGCCTGAATAGCCTGTTTTATATTAAACGTTTAAACCAGAACTTATCAGGAAAAATTGTAGTAATCGAATCTCAATTTTTATCAACAAATAGGCTTTGAATCCCATTTAATTCCCAATCCCTTCAACAAATTTTCCATAATAATGCCAGCTTAAGATATAAATTGGCATTTTAATGGAGTTCATACAATTAACAATAGTATGTAACTTCTTAATATTATATAAGATGTTATTTAAATAGGTAAAATCTTTTTCAAAGGTAAAGCAAATCATGAATAAAATAATTTAAGACATAATTAGAAATGAATTATGAAGGTCCAAAAAAATTAAAGCTACGGAGATAAACGAGGCGAATGTCAGCGGCTGACCTTTGCTGTATGGCATTTGTAATTATGTATATTGCTTTACTTGAAAGAAACTGTTTTTGCAATCAGAGATAGAGCCATTTGTCATAAAAGCGTCAATAGGTAGGTAAATTTAGTTTGTTGGCAACAGTTTACATGGTGTCAAAAATGGCAAAAATCATTTCGTTACTTTGTCGTCAAAGTTCTAAATAAAAATATTCAAATAAGCAAAAACTTCACCTTTTCATGCTTTTGGAAGAAACCTAGTTCAGGTTTTATTTTCTTCTGTACGAAAAGAATTTCTCGAAATTTTTCTAATGAGGTAATTAGGAAAGAATGCCGATATTGACGTTATTTGTCCCTGATATCGTGAATAAAAGACGGGTCTGAAATATAGGAAGGGGAGATTCTGTGTTTATACCCGGAACGGAACCTCCTCGGTGTGATGAGTTTGGTATCCGGATAGTGTTCATGTGGAGGATTCTTGGGCATCGACTCTCCGTACGAGACATCGTATGTTGCTGGGGGCCACGTGAGCCATTTTTCAATGTTTTTTTGTATGAGACGTTCAGTGGTTGTCATTATTTTTTTCTTGGAATTCTTTAATTATAAAAACAGGAAATTTAGTTTTATTAACCCATATAAGTTTTTTAAAACGGGAGCAGATGTTATTTTGGCCTTGTTATCGTCAAGAGATGTCAACCTTGATCAACACTACTAATAAACAACCGCCAATCTGTAACGGGTTTTTTGTTTTGAATTTTATTCAATTCTGGGTATTAATTTATTCGAAATAGATATGGAAAATTGTTGATTAATTTCCCATCGATCAAGAAAATATAACTTTATCTATATAATTTATTTCTTTATTGTTTGCGAATATTATAATTATTTAAAAAAATTACTTTAGGATTTTATCGCTTTTTTTACTTTTTAATTCCCGACGTTTGGAACATTTCCAAAGCGGCCTTTTGGGCGGAAAATTGAGATGTCCATGTCCTTGGTTGCCAGGTTTAAAAGGGGGTTTGGATCTTAATTTTAATTTTTATTAATTATTTTAATTGACTGGACCTATGCAAAAAGAACTGATTTTATCTTTTTACAGCCAGCAGTGGTATTATGCTTGGGTTTAAATTTTAATTTTTAAATTATGGGATCCTAGGTGGTAAAACCCAACCATTCTATTGAAATTTGGATGTTTTTAATCAAATAGTTCCGGATCATCCTGGTTGGGGAATGGGTTCTTGGCGAGGATTTGTGGTCGATCAAACCCGATGTAATGGTTTGATTTAACGGGTCAAATGCCGGATTGTTGGGTCTTCTAGGACGTCAGCTATATGTTCCTTCACGGGTTCTTTTGTCGTTTTGGTTTGTCCAACGGAGGAGGGCCGCAACCAGCTTGTACAACCCGGGCCCAGAGGGAAATTACTTACGGTGGTAGGAATTGACCAACTTTCAAAGGGTTAAAAAGTTTTGATTGGAAGCCCGCCCCAAAATGTAGCCAATTTGCGGTTACGCCTTCCCACAAAGGGTAGAACAGCAGGACCTGGCCCATCGGGTTGCCTTACCGGTCACCGTGACGTTGACGTGGGCAGCAGCCTTTGGTCTCCAGTACTTCCTTTAACGGTGTAGCCCCGAAAGGTGTTCATCATTTCCAAGTCCCTCGTGCCTTGGAAACAAAAGATTTTGGCCCACAGCTAACTGGGATGGTGGTGTGGAATTGCCATTTAAATATTTATTTGTATGGGTTGGTTTCCCATATAAATTCAAGGTGTTAATTAGGATTGAACCCAAAACACCCTGCGCCACGTCAGGCCACGGGTGACCGGGAGTGGAAGGCAGCCCAAGGAGGGAGTTTCCTTGTTCTACCTTTGTAGAGGCAACCGAAAGATTGGCTAAATTTTGAGGCGGGCTTCAATCAAAACCATTTCCCGCCGAAGAAGATTTTGGTCAATTCCTACCACCTGTCAAGTGCAAATTCCCCTCGACCCAGGATTAAAGAGATTTACCCGCGGCCTCTTACATTTGACAAACAAAGGAGAAAAGAACCCCGGAAGGTTTAATTGAATTAACATAGAAGAATTCAAAAGTCGGCAGGTAACTACCAAAAATCCCCAAAACCAAAATCAGACGGATCGGACCACAAATCCCTGCTAAAGAAAAACCGATTCCTCCCAAGGAAGATCCGAGGCTATTAATTCATCCAAATTTTAATAAAAGATGGTTGGGTTTTACCACCCGTTGGGGATCCCATAATTAAAAATTAAAATTTAAAACCCAACATAATACCACTGTTGGCCAAAAAAAAACCAGTTCCTTTTTGCATAGGTTGAAGACAGATTAAAAAATAATTAATAAAAAAAAATTAAGATCTAAAACCCGGCTTCAAAACTAAAAAGACTGTTAAATTAAAAAAAATAGTATAAAAGTATCTGTTATACCCAAGCGCCATTTGTTACTTTCCGTGGTCAATAAAATCCAATTATGCGAACCAACTGTGTTTAATTATTAGGTTATGGGGCTTTGGGAAATAAAATCGTTATTATAGAAAAAAAAGTTTTTAGTACTTTGTGTGGTTTAAAAATGACGTCGAACCAATTTTAGCCAATATCCTGGAAATTGGAAAGGGCGGAACTTGAAGAATGGGTTTTATTACAAAATGTGTTGGTGTTTTTGAAAACATTGGGTCCGCCATTGAGAGGTTATTTTCATCTACCAAGCCCAAATCAGTGACGATGCGGAAAGCTAAAGGAAACTAGTGCTTCCAGATCCAATCATTGTATGTGCAATAAAAAGTCAACAACCTTAAGGAGGGAAAAGGGTTAAATCTGTTGATGACACCGGCTATACAAGAAAAAATTTTTGCTGCAAACTCATCAACATTCAATTTGGAAAACTGTGACTTGATGACCCAGTTAAACCTCCGGATAGTTGAAAAACCAGCGTTAATAAAGGGGGCCCAAAAAATGATGAGTGGAAGGCATTAATGAGCAGGATTATTTGAAAAATAATTCCTAAGGCTTATGGCCATAGAAAATTCAGGCATAGGAAAAATGCAGATGTTAATAAAAACGAAGTTGATGGACATGTGTAGTGAAATTGGATCCGTTTCGTTCCTTGGTTCCGAGACTGCTTTTTCGTTTGCCAAATTTGGCAATGTACTTTAAAAACCAGGAGAGTGACAGAAACAAAACCTGTCAAAGTCATAAAATGTTATCGGGTAAAAAAACGGCCAAATAAAAATCCAAAGTGTCCGAAAATTTGAAACAAGAAAAGAAAACAACCTAATGCTTTAAAAAGGCTTTTTTTGGGGAAAGTTAATTTGGATAATTGGGCATCGACAGCGGGGCTAGTAAACACATGACAAGGGAAAAGAAATATTGTCAATCCATCTTATGAACATAAAACCAAAGAGATAAGAGTTTGAATAAAATGTGTCCCGGTGCCCGGGGGTTGAAGGAACATAAATTACAGCGGAAGGATTGAAAGACATCACAGTTTCCGATGTAAGGCATACCCAGTTTAACGACAAACTTATTTTCCCGGTGAGAAGATTGATTGAGAACGGAAAAATGTAGTGTTCAAAGAGAAATGTTGCTACTTTACAATCAACAGGGCAATTTAGTTGGAAAAAGGCAGAAAAGTTGATGGTGTACAGATTATAACACTAAGGAAGGGTGGTACAGATATTGGCAGCGACAAAAAACATCCAAAGTAAAACCTGGATCGACGTTTGGGGCCATCAACGGCCCAGTTTGAATAAAATGGAAAATGGAGCTACTGAAGGTATCTCAACACAGATATAAGGAAATATAGACAAATATGTACAGGGGTTGTGGGAAGCAGACAACATTCTTTTCGCCTAGCCCATCCAACACAGAAAATGCACTAGATTTGGACCAGACGGTGTGGTCCTATGGAGAATGAATCCATTGGAGGATCCAGGATTAAAGTAATTGTTTGGTGGACGACTATAGCAAAATTGGTTTCATTTATTTCTGGGAAGGAAAAGTCTGGAGGTATTTAAACATTTTAAAGATTTTCAATATGGTTGAGAACCAGAAAAATGGGTTTAAAGTTTTTTTGGACAGATAACGGGGTGAGTACTGCAACAAAGACTTTGATAGATATCCCTTGGCAAAGGCACAACCATCAAAGAACCAACCCTTCACACCAGAACAAAACGGGTAAGCGGAGAGAAAGAATAGATCTTTGGGGAAAAAGGCAAGATGTCTAATTATTGATGCGGGTTTACACAAAAAGTTTGGGTAGGGCATATGATTTAAAAATGGGCCAGCCGTCAAGATTAATAATATGGAAAAAGTTTTGAAAAGCGGTACCCTATTTTGAATGCAAATTCCCAAGCGGGAAGTTTCCGAACATGAAGGGCGGGCCCACGACCAGGACCAAACCGTTGGGCGAAAGATGTTTTCGGGATAGGCCGGTGTAACGATGCCCAAATCAGACCCGAGATCAAACATGAAAAGAATTGGGCCAACGAGTTGGTATCGACAATTTGGGGCTTAAATGTAATTTAACAAGAGCCACAAAGGAGGAAAAGCCGGGAATCAAGGTTGAAATACGGAAAGACTGAGGAGGAGCCAGAACATCCAGAAAACGAGCATGGGAACCCGACAGGCCCCGACCAGAGCGCAGTGCGGGATTTCACAGGACAGCAACAGTGCGTATCGCGCAGACTTGTGGCGGTTACAAGGCAACAGGATTTCCCAGCCGTTACCTTAAAGTTTCCACGTCGCAAAAGAACGTCATCTCGAAACTCAGTTTTCAACGGTTCTGAATGAATGGAAAACCAACATAAAGATATAAAGCGAATCAGTTAAAGTTTAAGCGGACCAACAGGTTGGTATCCAGGCAACGATTACTTGATGACTTTAGGTTAGCAAAGAACCCCGCATTTACAAATTTGATGAATGAGCAACTTTTTCGTCGATGATTTTTTTTCCTCGCATCCAACTCCAAGTTCAGGATTTGAGTTGAAAAACAAAGATTGGTCGATAGCAAGCCAGGTTAAGGCAACTTGTTCCGCGTTTATAAAGTGATCAGAACAACATGAGCTCGTCAAGAACATCATCCGATCGCCGACATTCCCTGGAACACTTAATCCCAGAGAAACCCAACGTTGCAAAAATTCCAATAGGCACATGAAAGTACTGCCGTGTCCAGGCCAGATCACAATTGTCTTCAGCCAGCCACACATGACGAGTCCCATTGAAATAAACACTTGATTTAAGGCTGAAACATGTTCATGAAGATGACAAATTTGGACAGACGGTTCAGATGGGGATAGAAATTTCAGGATTTGTTTAAATCAGCCTGTTTAATGGGCGAAGGCCAGCCCAAGCACAGCAGTTGAAGCCATTTACTAAGAATTTTGTTGATTTGGCGATTCGAAATATTGCCGACACCAGCGCACAAAGCCACTAATCCAGGAAACATAGAGGTCATGATAAGATACATTTATGAGGAGTGGCAAACAGTTAAAGCAGATTACGAAACAACTGCCAGCCGACTTAGCTTGTTCTTGAGCAACACACTGAATGGCTTGCGAGCCTGCTATAATGATACACATTTGTGGGAGGCAAATTTGTACCTAGACAAAGATCTGTTACTCAGCGCTACTTAGTTACCCAGGTCAAAAACCAGTCCATGAAACGAACCACCGTGTTTAACTTATTATTGCTGGCCCCATAGACCAATTTATTGACCACAGAGTAATAAAGGCGCTAGTAGTAACAGATACTTTTATACTATTTTGTTACAATATTAACACCTGCTTAACAAAATCATGTATACATTTACATATTATTAACAGGCAATACACCAAGCATTCTAGGAAATATTTAGCTTCAAGAACCCAAGCTCTTAGTAAAAATATCAGGATATTGTTTGTTTCAAGAACTACTTTATAAACATGTTTGCCACTGCCTCCTAACAAAATGATATCTGAGTATTCATGTGTTTAGACCTCTCCTATGATACACTGGATTCAAATTAACTGCACTTTGGTTATCGTTATACAAAGTAATACTCTTGAATCGCCTGTACTCAAAACAAAAAATTCTTGCTAAATGGCTTCTTTACTAGCTTCTGACATGTAATGTATTCATTCTGTTGAGGACAATGCAACACTTCTTTGCCTCCGACATTCAAAAAGATATAACAGAACCTGATAATTCTGTCAAAATCCTGAAAAGATTTTTCTATCACTTACATCTGAAACCCCAATCTGCATCAACAAACCACATGCTGCATTCATCTCGAAAATATACATCATGACTTTACCTTTTAAATATCTGCACCTTTTAAGTGTTTCCAATGGGTTTCATCATATGAATTGTTAAACTTGGCTAATATAACAAACAATTATAAGTAATATTCAATTGGTTAGCACAGCTAAGGCCATTAAATCTGCTCTTATCAGTTGCCTATATGGAATATTTTATTACAACTTTTATTCTGAGTTTTCAAAGTTAAATTAATTTCCATAGGAGTATCAGCAGTCTTACAATGTGACATATATTATATTTTCTTAACAAAGTTTCTATATTGTTCCTGATCAACTGTTATTAAACCTTTAGATGTTTACTTCTTAAACCCAAGCATTTCTTTACCTGAATTCCAAATCTTTATTTTAAATTTACAACTCAAATCCTGAACTAATAGGTTGAAGGCAGCATTACAGTGTTGAAAAATAAAAATCATCGACGAAAAGAGTACCATATTACTTTAACATTTCCATCACCTTGTAAATAAACAGGGTTCATATTTTAGACTTTGTATACTCCCAAAGTCATCAAATAATCGTTTACCCTTGATCAAGCTCGATGATTGTTTGAGTCCATAAATGGCACGTTTAAGCTTTAACACTTTTATTCATTATTACTATCTTATAATTTATAGGTTTTCCATATACACACATTCATTCAAGTAAACTATTGAGAAAGCTGTAGTTACACTGAGATGACGTATATCTAAATCTACCTTTACTGACAGAAAACAACAATCTTAAAGTAGTATAACGTAGCACTGGGGGAAAAGTCTCATGGTAGTCTATGCCCGTTTTTGTAAAAAACCTTTACACAAGTTCCAATGGTAACGCACTCACTTTAACACTGTTATTTCTTTTAACACCCACTAGCACTGCACTACTGTAGAGTCATGGGCCTGTCAGCGAGTTCCCATGCATCATTCTTCCTGAATGATTCTAGCTCCCTCCCTCCATGCCTTCTCTCCATTGTTTGCTTTCAGGTCCACGGCGTTTCCTCGAGGTAATATCTCGTTCTGTAATCTTCTGGCTCTGTAATATACAAATGGTTATAGTCGCCAAATCTATCAGGTATTTTTCTCACTCGTTTTTCTGGTAACTTCTTGATTCATATTTAAAGACTGGACTCATCTAATTTGATGTTGTATCATGATTATCACAGCTATCATATGTGTCACCAATGAAGAAGCATCTGTATACATGTGATATCTTCTCATCATCAATATCTGTGTCATTAAAACTACTTTTCCTCTTTTTCCTCATGTCTCTGATCCTCCGCTGAATCTTGCATTCAATGGGGATATCCACTGTATTCTCTCAGCTTTCCATAATTATGAGATCTCTCTGCTTGTTGTAGACAGAGTTACTTTCTGGGTCATAAACCCTATAGCCTCTTCATACTCCTCTTGTTATCCAAACTACAAAATGAGTTCCTTGGCCTCTATCCCATTTCAACCTTCTCTTGGGAATATGCATCATAGCTTATTTCCGAAAATACGAACATGACTTAAGTTAGCTTGTTCCCTGTCCAAACTTCATATGGGCCCATAACCACAACACAGTGGTTCGTATTTAGACTTTGTATAAATTTAAAGTCATCAAATAATCGTTTACCCTTGATACCAAGCTCCTTGATGATTGTTTGAGTCCATAAATGGCACGTTTAAGCTTTTAACACTTTATTCATATTATTACTATCTTTATAATTTATAGGTTTTCCATATACATTCATTCAAGTAACCATTGAGAAAAGCTGAAATATATCGAGATGACGTATATATCTAAATCTAATTTTACTGACAGTGGAAACAACAATCTTAAAGTAGTATAACGTGTTAATTGGGGAAAGTCTCATGGTAGTCTATGCCCATTTTTGTAAAAAAACCTTTACACAAGTCTTGCATCACTAAACGCACTTTTACCAACATCAAGTCATATTTCTTTAAATACCCACTTGTTCTGCACTACTGTAGAGTCATGAATTTGTCATGAGTTCTGGGCGCATCATTCTTCTGAATGATTCTAGCCTCCATGCTCTCTCTCCATTGTTTGCTTTCAGGTCCATTTATGCTTCCTCGAGTGTACATCCGTTCTGTAATCTTCTGCTCTGTAATACACAAATGGTTATAGCCAAATCTATCAGAGCTTTTCTCACTCGTTTTTCTGTAACTTCTGATTCATATTTATGACTGACTCATCTAATTGATGTTGTACTCATGATTATCATGCTTTATCATATGTGTCACTTACCGAAGAAGAAGCATCTGGTACATATGTGATATCCTTCTCATCATCAATATCTGTGTTAAACTACTTTCCTCTTTTTCCTCAGTGTTCCTGATCCTCCGCTGAATCTTTTGCATTCAATGGGATATCCACTGTATTCTCAGCTTCCATAATTATGAGATCTCGCTTGTTGTGACAGAGTTATTTTCTCGTCATAAACCCTATAGTCTTCTTCGACACTTCGGCATCCAAATCAAAATGAGTTCCTTGGCCTTTCTCTATCCCATTTCAACCTCTTTCTTGGGAATATGCATCATAGCTTTACTTCTCCGAAAATATTGAACATGACTTGGGTTAGTCATTCCTGTCCAAACTTCATGGAGTCATATCATTCAATCCGGTAACAACTGACCGATTTCTTAAATAAATGAGGTATGCACATTTCTGCCCAAACTTTTGCGTAAACCCGCATCAATAATTAGACATCTTGCTTCCACCAAAGATCTATTTACCCTCTCGCATACACCGTTTGTTCTGCGTGTATGGGTTTCGATGAATTGTGCCCTTTGCTGCTTCAGATATCTATCAAAGTCTTTATGCAGTATCACCGCCGTTATCTTGTCCGAAAAAACTTTTAATTTTCCTATTTTTCTGGTTCTCAACTGGCGACTGAAAATCTTTAAAAATGTTTAAATACCTCAGACTTTGCGGTTTCATGAAATAAACAAGTTTTCATTTTGCCATAGTCGTCCACAAACAATACATAATACCCGATCCTCCAATGGATGCATTCTCCATAGACCACACGTCTGGAGTGTACCAAATCTAGTGCATTTTCTGTGTTGGATGAGCTAGGTTGAAAGAATGCCTGTTCGCTTCCCCTTACAACACATTGCACACTTATATTTTATTCATACTATCTTCAGTATGAGATACTCAGTAGTCTATTTTTCATTTTATTCAAACTGGTACTGTTGATGCTCCAAAACGTCGATGCCAGGTTTCACTGATGTTTTGGTTGTCGCCAATATTCGTACCACTTCCTTAGTGTATAATTCAGTACACATCAATTTGTTCTGCCTTTCCAACTACAGAGTGCCCTGTTGATTGTAATGTAGCAAGATTTCTTGAACACTACATTGTCGTTCAATCAATCTACCACGGAAAGTAAGTTTGTCGTTAAACTGGGTATGCACAATACACATCGGTGTCCAGATGTCGTATTTCATATCCTTCACAACTGTAATTATGTTCACATCACCAACACAGCACCGGGACAATACGTTTTATTCGCAACTATGATCTCTTTGGTTTTATGTTCATAAGATGGATTGACAATATATTCTTTTCTCGCCGTCATGTGTTTACTAGCCCCGCTGTCGATGTGTACCAATTATCGCAATTATCCTTCCACTCAAAAAAATAGCACTAAAAGCATTAGATTGTTTTCGTTTGTTTCGGAATTTGTCGGACACTGATTTTGTAGTGGCCTGTCGGTTTTGCGACTGACAACATTTTATGACTTTGACAGGTTTTGACGTTTGCCATCATTTTATGGCTACTATTATTCTTAAATTTCTGACGATTATTCGCGGCAAAGCAGTCTCGAACTGGAAACGGAACAGATCCACTTACCACATGTCCATCAGCTTCGTTTTTATGACATCTGCACTTATTTCATGCCTGAACGTCGGCACATAAGCACAGGACCATATTTTTCAGGTAATCCCGTTAAATATTAATCATCCACTATCTGATATTTTGAAACCTGTACTCTGTAATCGCTGGCCAGTTTCAACTATCTGAGTTACATACTGGGTCATCGAGTCACAAAGCCAAGTCGAATGTTGATGAGTTTACGCAGCAAACCAATTTTTTCTTGTATAGCCGGTGTCATCGAACAAATTAACCTTCCCATAAATCGCAGGTTGTTGCGGCGTGTTTTGCGCACATACAATGATGGATCAATAGTAGCACTAGTTTGCCAGCTTTCGTATCGTCACTGATTTGGGCCGGTAGATAGCCGCTAACCTCTGCGTACGGCGGACGCCATGTTTTCAAGCACCAACATTTGTACCGCAAAACACCATTCTTCATAGTTCTCAGCCCTTTCAATTTCGGAATGTTAGCTAAGTAGTTCGACGTCATTTTTACATAAAACCACACAGTACTGAAAAACTTTTATCTATAATAACGATTTTATTTCACGCAAGCCCATAACCTAATGGGTTAAACACAGAATTCGTTCTTACAGACACACATTCATTCAAGTAACCATTGGAGAAAAGCTAAAAATCAGTGTCTGACAAATTCCGAAACAAGCAAAGAAAACAATCTAATGCTTTAGTGCTATTTTTTGAGGAAAGTCTAATTGCGATAATTGGTACATCGACAGCGGGTTAGTAAACACATGACAGCGAGAAAAGAATATATTGTCAATCCATCTTATGAACATAAAACCAAAGAGATCATAGTAGCGAATAAACGTGTCCCGGTGCTGTGTCTGGGTGATGTATACACCAGTTGTGAAGGATGTAGAATACGACATCACAAAGTTTCGATGTAATAGTATACCAGTTTAACGACAAACTTACTTTCCGTGAGTAGATTGATTAAGAACGGAAATAATGTAGTGTTCAAAAGAGAAATGTTAAGCATTTACAATCAACAGGGCACTTAGTTGGAAAGGCAGAACAAGTTGATGGTGTACAGATTATACACTAAGGAAGTGAAAAGATATTGGCAGCGGACAGCCAAAACATCCAGTGAAACTCTGCATCGACGTTTGGGGCAATATCAAAATTAGCTTCAATAAATGAAAAATGGAGCTACTGAAGGTATCCCATACACAGATATAGTAAATATAGACAAATATAAGTGTACAGTGTGTTGTAAGGAAGCAGACAAGGCATTCTTTTCAGCCTAGCTCATCCAACACAGAAAATGCACTAGATTTGGTACACTCAGACGTGTGGTCCTATGGAGAATGCATCCATTGGAGGATCCAGGTATTATGTATTGTTTGTGGACGACTATAGCAAAATGGCTTATTTATTTTCATGAAGGCAAAGTCTGAGGTATTTAAACATTTTAAAGATTTTCAGTCCATGGTTGAGAACCAGAAAAATAGGAAAATTAAAGCTTTTCTGGACAGATAACGGCGGTGAGTACTGCAACAAAGACTTTGATAGAGTATCTCAGCTAGCAAGGCACAACCATCAAAGAACTAACCCTTACACACCAGAACAAAACGGTGTATGCGAGAGAATGAATAGATCTTTGGTGGAAAAGGCAAGATGTCTAATTATTGATGCGGGTTTACACAAAAGTTTTGGGCAGAAGCCGTGCATACCTTCTGTTTATTTAAGAAATCGGTATTGTCTACTGGATTGAATGATATGACTCCATATGAAGTTTGGACAGGGAACAAGCCTAACTTGTCATGTTCGTATTTTCGGAAGTAAAGCTATGATGCATATTCCCAAAGAGAAGAGGTTGAAATGGGATGAGAAGGCCAAGGAACCATTTGGTTGCGATATGCAGAGAATGTGAAGGGCTATAGGTTTATGACCCTGTAGCCATAACATGAGGAAAAGAGGAAAGTAGTTTAATGACACAGATATTGATGATGAGAAGGATATCACATATGTACCAGATGCTTTCTTCGGTAAGTGACAATATGATAGCTGTGATAATCATAGTACAACATCAGAATTAGATGAGTCAGTCATAAATATGAATCAAGTAGTTACAGAAAATCAAAACCTGTCAAAGTCATAAAATGTTATCGGTGTAAACAAACGGGCCACTACAAAAAATCAGTGTCCGACAAATTCCGAAACAAGCAAAGAAAACAATCTAATCTAGCCATAACCAATAAGTTAAACACAGTGGTTCGTTTCATAGACTAATTTATTGACCACAGAGTAACTAAATGGCGCTAGTAGTAATAGATACTTTTATACTATTTTGCTACATATTAACACCTCCGCTTAACAAAATCATGTATACATACATATTATTAAACAGGCATACACCAAGCATTCTAGTGAAATATTTATGCTTCACAGAACCCAAGTTTTAGTAAAAATATCAGCTGGCATATTGTTTGTTTCAAGTAATCTACTTTTATAAACATGTTTGCCACTGCCTCCCTAACAAAATGATATCTTATATCTATGTGTTTAGACCTCTATGATACACTGGATTCAAAATTAACTTTTGTGCACTTTGGTTATCGTTATACAAAGTAATAATTTCTGAATCGCCTAAAATTTCAAACAAAAAATTCTTTAAGTAAATGGCTTCTTTACTAGCTTCTGACATGGCAATGTATTCTGGCCTCTGTTGAGGACAATGCAACACTTTGCTTGCCTGACATTCAAAAGATATAACAGAACCTGATAATTTGAAAACAAAATCCTGAAAAAGATTTCTATCACTTCACATCTGGAACCCCAATCTGCATCAACAAACCCTTCAATACAAGATTCATCTTTAGAAAATACAAGACCATGACTTTTAGTACCTTTAAATATCTCAAAATTCTTTTTAAGTGTTTCCAATGGGTTTCATCATATGAATTGTTAAACTGGCTAAGATAACAAACACTATAAGTAATATCTGGCCTGGTTAGCTACAGCTAAGTACATTAAATTGCCTATCAGTTGCTCTATATGGAATATTTTTATTACAACTTTATTCTGAGTTTTCTAAAGTTAAATTAATTTCATAGGAGTATCAGCAGTCTTACAATGTGACATATTATATTTTCTAACAAAGTTTCTGTACATATTGTTCCTGATCAACTGTTATTAAACCTTTAGACAAGTTTACTTCTAAACCTAGCATTGCTTTATCTGACCCAAATCTTTTATTTTAAATTTACAACTCAAATCCTGAACTAATAGGTTAGTTGCAGTATTACAGTTGGAAAAATAAAAATCATCGGCGAAAAGAGCAATTATTACTTTAAATTTCCATCAAATTTTGTAAAAACAGGGTTCATATTTAGACTTTGTATACCCAAAGTCATAAATAACGTTACCCTTTGATACCAAGCTCGATGATTGTTTGAGTCCAAAATGGAGTTTAAGCTTTAACACTTATTCATATTATTACTATCTTTATAATTTATGGTTTTTATATACACAATTCATTCAAGAACATTGAGAAAAGTGATTAATCGAGATGACGTATATTAAATTAATTTATGACAGTGAAAACAACAATCTTAAAGTAGAAACTGGGAAAAAAACTGGAGTCTGCCCGCCTTTGTAAAAACCTTCCAAGTCTTGCAATGGTAACGCACTTTACCAACACTGTCTATTTCTTTTTAAATACCCACTTGCACTGCATACTGAGAGTCAAAGGGCCTGTCAGGAGTTCCCAGCACCTTTGAATGATTCTGTCCTCCTCCAGTTTTCTCCATTGTTTGCTTTGGTCCATTTAATTCTCGAGTGTAATCCGTTCTTAATCTTTCTGGCCTGTAATACACAAAATGGTTATAGCCAAATTTGGTATTTTCACCGTTTTTCAACTTGATTCATATTTTGGGACTGACCATCTAATTTGATGTTGTACCATGATTATCAAGCACTTATTTACTTTGAAGAAGCATCTGGTACATATGGATATCCTTCCCATCAATATCTGTGTCATTAAAACTACTTTCCTCTTTTCCTCATGTTCCTGATCCTCCGGAATTGATTCAATGGGGATATCCACGTATTCTCAGCTTTCCCCATAATTATAGATCTCTGTTTTGTGACAGAGTTTTTTCATAACCTATAGTTCTTACATTCTCTGATATCCAACCAAAATGAGTTCCTGGCCTTCTCATCCCATTTCAACCTCTTCTTTGGGAATATGCATAAGTTTATCGAAAATACGAACATGACGTTAGCTTGTTCCGTCCAAACTTCATGGAGTCACATTCAACCGAAAACCACCGATTTTAAATAAACAGAGGTATGCACGGCTTCTGAAAACTTTTGTGTAAACCCCATCAAATTTGAATCTGCCTTTTTCCACCAAAGATCTATTCATTTCCTCCTCAGTTTTTCGTTTAAAATTTATGAATTGTCCTGCTTTTGGGATATCTATCAAAGTCTTTGTTCAGTATACCGCCTTATCTGTCCGAAAACTTTAATTTTCCTATTTTTCTGGTTCTCAACCATGACTGAAAATTAAATTAGAATGCCGGAGACTTTTAAAATGAATGGGATATGAAAACAAACCAAAAGTTTGATATGGAAGATGGACGGTTTTATTTACATCAGAGTCGCGGCGAGGGAATCCGGATAAAATGGATCAAATAAGGATGTGTTCTTGATGCCACTTTAGACAAGATCCCGATGTAAAGTCGCGTGAAACGGGTATTAATGGAACCGGTAAAGTAGACCGTTAAGAATAAAAATGAAGGATCGCCCGCCCGGCTGCCGTCCACATCTGCGTGTAACCGTAGAGACAGTGGGGATGTTTTCCCACCCATAGGTCTCCCCACCTTTGCGCCTTCCCACATCTGCAGCCCACCCCCGGTCTTCACCAGAGGCGAATATTGACCACAGAGAACTAAATGGGCTGTAGTAAAGATACTTTATACTATTTTGTTACAATATTAACACCTCCGCTTAAAAAATCTTATACATTAATAAACAGGCAACACCAACATTCTAGTGAAAAATTTATGCTTCTACAGAACCCAAGTTTTAGTAAAAATATCAGCTGGGATATTGTTTGTTTCGACCCCTTTTTAAACATGTTTGCCACTGCCTCCTAACAAAATGATATCTTATATCTATGTGTTTAGACCTTATGATACACTGGATTCAAAAATTAACTTTGTGCACTTTGGTTATCGTTATACAAAGAATAATTTTGAATCCCCAAAATTTCAAACAAAAAATTCTTAAGTAAATGGCTTTACTATTCCTGACAGGCAATGTATTCTGCCTCTGTTGAGGACAATGCAAACTTCTTTGCTTCCCGACATTCAAAGATATAAAGAACCTGATAATTTAAAACAAAACCTGAAAAAAGATTTCTATCACTAATCTGAACCCCAATCTGCATCAACAAACCCCTTTTCAATACAAGATTCATCTTTAGAAAAACAAGACCATGATTTTAAATTTTTAAATTCTTAAAATTCTTTTTAAGTGTTTCCCAATGGGTTTTTAAATGAATTTTAAACCAAGATAACAAACACTATAATAATATCGGCCTGGTTACACAGTACATTAAATTGCCTATCGTTGCCTATATGGAATATTTTTATTCAACTTTATTCTGAGTTTTAGTTAAATTAATTTTAAGGAGTACCAGTTTCAATGACATATTATTTTTAACAAAGTTTTCCAATTGTTCCCTGATCAATTTTTATTAAACCTTTAGACAAGTTTACCTTAAACCCAAGAGCTTTTATCTGACCCAAATCTTTATTTTAATTTATAACTCAAATCCTGAACCAAGGAAAGGTATTACATTGGAAAAAAAAAATCATCGACGAAAAAGAGCAATTATTACTTTAACATTTCCATCAAATTTTGTAAAAAACAGGGTTCATATTTAGACTTTGTATACCCAAAGTCAAAATAATCGTTTACCCTTGAACCGCTCGATGATTGTTTTAGTCCAAAATGGCACGTTTGCTTTTAAACTTTATTCATATTATTTACTTTATAATTTATAGGTTTTTTCCATATAAACATTCATTCGAACCATTGAGAAAAGCTGTGGTTACATCGAGAGACGTATATCAAATCATTTACTGACAGGAAAACAAAATCTTAAAGTAGTATAACGTAGCACTGGGGAAAAAGTCCGGTAGTCTATGCCCGCCTTTTGTAAAAACCTTCCACAAGTCTTGAGGTAAAGCACTTTACCAACACTGCTATTTTTAAATTCCCACTTGGCAAGAACATGGGCCTGTCAGAGTTCCCATGCATCATTCTTCCTGAATGATTCTACCTCCATGCCCCTTCCATTGTTTGCTTTCAGGGTCCATTTTAATCTGAGGTAAATCCGTTCAATCTTCTTCTGTAATACAAAATGGTTATAGCCAAACATCAGGTATTTTTCTCATGTTTTTGTAACTTTGATTCATAAGACTGACTATTAATTCTGATGTTGTACTATGATTTACAGCATCATATGTGTCACTTACCGAAGAAGACGGCATATGTGATATCCCTCACTCAAATCTGTTCATTAAACATTTCCTTTTTCCCTCATGTTCCTGATCCTCCGCTGAATCTTTGCATTCAATGGGGATATCCACTGTATTCTAGCCCATAATTATGAGATCCGTTTTTTGACAGATATTTTCTATAAACCCATAGTTCTTCACATTTCTCTGCATATCCAACCAAAATGAGTTCCTTGGCCTTCATCCCATTTCAACCCTTCTTGGGAATATATCATAGCTTTACCCGAAAATAAAATGACTTAAGTTAGGGTTGTTCCCCGTCCAAACTTCATATGGAGTCATATCATTAACCCGGTAACAAGACCGATTTCAAAAAACAGAGGTTGCAGGCTTTTGCCCAAAAACTTTTAAACCGCATCAATAATTAGACATCTTGCCTTTTCCACCAAAGATCTATTCATTTCTCGTAACCGTTTTGTTCTGGGTGTGGGTTATTTTTGATGAATTTTGCTGCTTCAGATATCTATCAAAAGTCTTTGTTGCAGTACTCACCGCCGTTATCTGTCCGAAAACTTTAATTTTCCTATTTTTTGGTTCCAACATGGACGGAAAAATCTTTAAAATGTTTAAATACCCCGACCTTCAGAAATAAATAAAGCCAGCTAAATCCACAAACAAAATACCTGGTCCCCAAATGGATGGCCCTCCAAACCACAAATTTTGAGGCCTTAGGCACTGGGATGAGCTAGGCTGAAAAGGAAGTTTTCTTTTCCCCTTAAAACCACTTACAATTATATTTTCAATTTCTATTTGTATGAGAACTTGTAGCTCCATTTTCATTTTATTCAAACTGGTAGTTAGTGCCCCAAAAGTCCAGGTTTTCCCTATGGGCTTTGTCCTGCCAAATCTTCCACTTCCGAATTTTATCTGGCCTGTTAGACAGCTAAGGGTTAAAATTGTCTCTTCCTAATGGGAATATTTTTTTACAACTTTATTCTGAGTTTTCTGTTTTAATTTCCTGGGTATCAAGTTTACAAACATTTATATTTTTTTCAAAGTTTCCTTATTTTCCTGATCAATTTATTAAACCTTTAAAAAGTTTACTTAAAATCAGCTTTATTGGACCCAAACTTTTATTTTAATTTCAACTCAAATTCAAAGGTTATTCTTTCGTTGAAAATAAAAAATTTACAAAGGGAATTATTACTTTCATTTATAAATTTTGTTAAAAGGTTATTTTAACGTACCCTAAAGTCTCAAAATTTTACCTCCTTTGAAAACTCCTTGTTTTTATCCCATTTCATTTTCCTTTAACACTTTTATTCAAATTACACATAATTTTGGTTTTTTCCAAACAACATTCATTCAAAACCATTAAAAACAGGTTCACGGTGATTTAATCTAAATCAATTTTTTACAAAAACCAATCTTAAAGTTTAACGGCAGGGGAAAAGCCTGGTGTCTTGCCCGCCTTTTTAAAAAACCTTGCCCGTCTGGTAATGGCAACCACTTTCCAACACTGAATTTCTTTAAAACCCATTGATAATTTACCAGAAATTGGGCTTTAAAGTTCTCCCCCTTTTCCTGGAATTTCTAGCCCCTCCACCCTTCCATTGTTTTTTTCAGGTATTTAAGGCTGAGTGTTCCGTTCTTAACCTGCCTTATTTCAAAATTTATACCAAATTTTAAAGGTATTTTCCACTGTTTTTTTAACTTGATTATAAAAAGGGACTGATCATCTAATTCTATTTGTACATATTACAAGGCACATATGTTCATTACCAAAAGCATCCAAATTTGTGATATTTCTCACACAATTTTGTAAAAATTTTCCTCTTTTTTGTTCCTATCCCCTACTTTATTAATGGGGTTCCACTGTCTCACTTTCTATAATTATGAGACCCTTTTGGGACAATTATTTTCTGGGTCATAAACCCTATGCCCTTAATTTCAAACCAAAACCAAAAAGGTTCCTGGCCTTCTCATCCCATTTAATCTTTCTCTTTGGAAAGCCAAATGCTTTACCAAAATAGAAAGACTTAATTACTTTTCCTGAAATTTTTATCATACATTCAATCCGGTAACAACTACCGATTTCAAAAATAAAAGATTTTACCTTTTTTAAAAAATTTTTTGTAAAAGCATCAATAATTGAATCTTGTTTTACCAAAACTATTCATTCCCTTTGCATACATTTTGTTCGTTGTAAGGGTTATTTTTTAAATTTTTCTGCCGGTTCTATAAATCTTTGGGTTTGCACTCAGCCTTATTTTCCAAAAAATTTTAATTTTCCTATTTTTCGGTTCTCAAACCATGGACTGAAAACTTTAAATTTTAAATTTCCCAACTTTCCCTGAAATAAATAAAGGGTTTTCATATCGTAAAAAATAAAATACCGGACCTAATAATTTCCATAGGGAAAAAAGTCTGAGGTTACCAAATCTATCATTTTTTTTTGTTGATGAGTTTAGGTTAAAAAAACCCTTTTGCTTTTAAAACACAATTCATTATATTTTTATATTTTTATATTTTTATATCCATATCCATAACCAAAAGTTAAACAAGGGTTCTTTATAACGAAACCACAGAGTAATAAATGGGGAAAAACTTTTACTATTTTTGTTAAAAATTAACACTTCCGTTTAACAAAACATGTATAATTTTTTTATTAACGGCAATACACCAAGCATTCTGTAAATAGTTCCAGAACCCAATCTTTAAAAATTCAGTTTGGTTTTGTTTGTTTCGATTTCTTTTTATTAAAAATGTTTGCCTGCCTCCCTAACAAAATGATATCTATTTATGTTTTGACTTCCCGATAACGGGATTCAAAATTATTTTGTATTTTGGTTATTTACACAAAAGAATAATTTTGAATCCCTAAAATTTCAAAAAAAATTTTCTCTTTCTAGTTCGACTGGCTGATTTGCCCTCTGGGACAATCCACTTTTCTTCCGCCTTTAAATTAAAGAACCTGTTTTAAACAAAATTGGTTTTCTCCTTATCTAACCCCCAATCTGTATCAACAAAACCCCTTCAATCAAATTATCTTTTGAAAATAAAGACTGCTTTTATTTTTAAATTCAAAATTCTTTTTTGTTTAATGGGGTTTCTATCATTAAGTTAACCTAAGATCAAACATTGGAAACCCTTAAAAAGTAAGTAATTAAAGCCTAAACAGTTGTAAAGAATTTTTTATTAAATTTTTTGAGTTTTCAAAGTTAAAAAATTTTAGGATTTTGGTTTAAATTATCAGGTTCTTGTTATATTTTTTGAATGTCGGAAGAAAGAAGTTGATTGTCCTCAACAGAGGCAGAATAATTGCCTGTCAGAAGTGTAAAGGCCATTTACTTAAAGAATTTTTTGTTTGAAATTTTAGGCGATTCAGAAATTATTACTTTGGCATAACGATAACCAAGGCGCACAAAGTTAATTTTGAATCCAGTGTATCATAGGAGGTCTAAACACAAGATATAAGATATCATTTGTTAGAGGCATGGCAAACATGTTTATAAAAGTAGATTACTTGAAACAAACAATATGCCAGCTGATATTTTTACTAAGAGCTTGGGTTCGAAGCATAAATATTTCACTAGAATGCTTGGTGTATTGCCTTAATAATATGTAATGTATACATGATTTTGTTAGCGGAGGTGTTAATATTGTAACAAAATAGTATAAAAGATCGACTACTAGCGCCATTTAGTTATTGTGGTCAATAAATCTAGTCTATGAAACGAAAAAAAAAAAAAAAAAAAAAAAAAGACTGCTTTTGCCGCGAATAATCGTCAAATTTAAAATAATAGTACATAAATGACCAGAGAGTGACAGAAACGTCAAAACCTGTCAAAGTCATAAAATGTTATCGGTGAAAAAACGGCCTTCCAAAAATCAGTGTCCGACAAATTCCGAAACAAGCAAAGAAAACAATCTAATGCTTTTAGTGCTATTTTTTTGAGTGGAAAGTTCAATTGCGATAATTGGTACATCGACAAGGGCAGTAAACACATGACAGCGAGAAAAGAATATATTGTCAATCCATCTTATGAACATAAACCAAAGAGATCTTAGTTTGCGAATAAAACGTGTGTCCTGGTGTTCGGGTGATGTGAACATAATTACAGTTGGTGAAGGATGGTGAATCGACATCACAGCCGATGTATTGCATACCCAGTTTAACGACAAACTTATTTCCGTGAGAGATTGATTGAGAACGGAAATAATGTGTTCAAAGAGAAATGTTGTACATTTTTACAATCAACAGGGCACTCTAGTTGGAAAGGCAGAAAGTTGATGGTGTGTACAGATTATACAATTAGAAGGGTACAGATATTGGCAGCGACAGCCAAAACATCCAGTGAAACCTGGCATCGACGTTTGGGCACATCAACAGTACCAGTTTGAATAAAATGAAAAATGGAGCTACTGAAGGTATCTCATACACAGATATAGCAAATATAGACAAATATAAGTGTACAGTGTGTTGTAAGGGAAGCAAAGATTTTTTCAGCCTAGCTCATCCAACACAGAAAATGCATAGATTTGGTACACTCAGACGGTGTGGTCCTATTGGAGAATGCATCCATTGGAGGATCCAGGTATTATGTATTGTTTGTGGACGACTATAGCAAATGGCTTTATTTATTTCATGAAGGCAAAGTCTGAGGTATTTAAACATTTTAAAGATTTTCAGTCCATGGTTGGAGAACCAGAAAAATAGGAAAATTAAAGTTTCGGACAGAACCGGTAGAGTACTGCAACAAAGACTTTGATAGATATCTGAAGCCAAGGCACAATTCATCAAAGAACCAACCCATAAACCAGAACAAAACGGTCGGAGAGGAGAATAGATCTTGGTGGAAAAGGCAAGATGTCAATTATTGATGGGGTTTACAAAAAGTTTTGCAGAAGCTTGCATACCTCTGTTTATTTAAGAAATCGGTCAGTTGTTACCGGATTGAATGATATGACTCCATATGGTTTGGACAGGAACAAGTCTAACTTAAGTCATGTTCGTATTTTCGGAAGTAAAGCTATGATGCATATTCCCAAAGGAAGAGGTTGAAATGGATGAGAAGGCCAAGGAACTCATTTTGGTTGGATATGCAGAGAATGTGAAGGGCTATAGGGTTTATGACCGAAAATAACTCTGTCACAACAAGCAGAGATCTCATAATTATGGAGAAAGTTGAGAATAAGGGATATCCCCTGAATGCAAAGATTCAGCGGAGGATCAGGAACATGAGGAAAAGAGGAAAGAGTTTTAATGACACAGATATTGATGATGAGAAGGATATCACATAACAGATGCCTTCGGTAAGTGACATATGATAGCTGTGATAATCATAGTACAACATCAGAATTAGATGAGTCAGTCATAAATATGAATCAAGAAGACAAAAACAGTGAGAAAATACCTGATAGATTTGGCTATAACCATTTGTATTACAGAGCCAGAAGATTACAGAACGGATTTACCGAGGAAGCCTTTGGACCTGAAGCAAACAATGGAGAGAGAGATGGAGGAGGAGCTAGAATCATTCAGGAAGAATGATGCATGGAACTCGCTGACAGGCCCCATGACTCTACAGTAGTGCAGTGCAAGTGGATTTAAAAGAAATATGACAGTAGTTGGTAAAGTGCGTTACTGCAAGACTTGTGAAAAGGTTTTTACAAAAGGCGGCATAGACACTATGAGACTTTTCCCCAGTGCTACGTTATACTATTTAAGATTGTTGTTTTACCTGTCAGTAAAATTAGATTTAGATATACGTCATCTCGATGTAACTACAGCTTTTCTCAATGGTTACTTGAATGAATGTGTTCTATGAAACTATTTCTCTTTTTCCTCATGTTCCTGATCCTCCGCTGAATCTTTTCTAAATAAACAGAGGTATGCACGGCTTCTGCCCAAAACTTTTTGTAAACCCGCATCAATAATTAGACATCTTGCCTTTTCCACCAAAGATCTATTCATTCTCTCGCATACACCGTTTTGTTCTGGTGTGTAAGGTTAGTTCTTTGATGAATTGTGCCTTGTTTCAGATATCTATCAAAGCTCTTGTGCAGTACTCACCGCCGTTATCTGTCCGAAAAACTTTAATTTTCCTATTTTTCTGGTTCTCAACCATGGACTGAAAATCTTTAAAATGTTTAAATACTCAGACTTTGCCTTCATGAAATAAATGATACCAATTATCGCAATTGAACTTTCCACTCAAAAAATAGCACTAAAAGCATTAGATTGTTTTCTTTTGCTTGTTTCGGAATTTGTCGGACACTGATTTTTGTAGTGGCTCCGTTTGTTTACACCGATAACATTTTATGACTTTGACAGGTTTTGATTTTTCTGTAACTTCTTGATTCATATTTATGACTGACTCATCTAATTCTGATGTTGTACTATGATTATCACAGCTATCATATGTGTCACTTACCGAAGAAGCATCTGGTACATATGTGATATCCTTCTCATCATCAATATCTGTGTCATTAAAACTACTTTCCTCTTTTTCCTCATGTTCCTGATCCTCCGCTGAATCTTTGCATTCAATGGGGATATCCACTGTATTCTCAGCTTTCTCCATAATTATGAGATCTCTGCTTGTTGTGACAGAGTTATTTTCTGGGTCATAACCCTATAGCCTCTTCACATTCTCTTCGTATTCTCAGCTTTCTCCATAATTATGAGATCTCTGCTTGTTGTAGACAGAGTTATTTTCTGGGTCATAAACCCTATAGCCCTTTCACATTCTCTGCATATCCAACCAAATGAGTTCCTTGGCCTTCTCATCCCATTTCAACCTCTTCTTTGGGAATATGCATCATAGCTTTACTCTCGAAAATACGAACATGACTTAAGTTAGGCTTGTTCCCTGTCCAAACTTCATATGGAGTCATATCATTCAATCCGGAACAACTGACCGATTTCTTAAATAAACAGAGGTATGCACGGCTTCTGCCCAAAACTTTTTGTGTAAACCCGCATCAATCAATTAGACATCTTGCCTTTTCCACCAAAGATCTATTCATTTCTCTCGCATACACCGTTTTGTTCTGGTGTGTAAGGGTTAGTTCTTTGATGAATTGTGCCTTGCTGCTTCAGATATCTATCAAAGTCTTTGCTTGCAGTACTCACCGCCGTTATCTGTCCGAAAAACTTTAATTTTCCTATTTTCTGTCTCTCAACCATGGACTGAAAATCTTTAAAATGTTTAAATACCTCAGACTTTGCCTTCATGAAATAAATGAAAGCCATTTTGCTATAGTCGTCCACAAACAATACATAATACCTGGATCCTCCAATGGATGCATTCTCCATAGGACCACACACGTCTGAGTGTACCAAATCAGTGCATTTTCTGTGTTGATGAGCTAGGCTGAAAAGAATGCCTTGTCTGCTTCCCTTACAACACACTGTACACTTATATTTGTCTATATTTGCTATATCTGTGTATGAGATACCTTCAGTAGCTCCATTTTTCATTTTATTCAAACTGGTACTGTTGATGTGCCCAAACGTCGATGCCAGGTTTCACTGGATGTTTTGGCTGTCACTGCCAATATCTGTACCACTTCCTTAGTGATAATCTGTACACACCATCAACTTGTTCTGCCTTTCCAACCAGAGTGCCCTGTTGATTGTAAATGTAGCAACATTTCTTTGAACACTAGCATTATTTCCGTTCTCAATCAATCTACTCACGGAAAGTAAGTTTGTCGTTAAACTGGGTATGCACAATACATCGGAAACTGTGATGTCGTATTCTACATCCTTCACAACTGTAATTATGTTCACATCACCCGAACACAGCACCGGGACACACGTTTTATTCGCAACTATGATCTCTTTGGTTTATGTTCAAGATGGATTGACAATATATTCTTTTCTCGCTGTCATGTGTTTTACAGCCCCGCTGTCGATGTACCAATTATCGCAATTGAACTTTCCACTCAAAAAATAGCACTAAAAGCATTAGATTGTTTCTTTGCTTTGTTTCGGAATTTGTCGGACACTGATTTTGTAGTGTGCCCGTTTGTTTACAACCGATAACATTTTATGACTTTGACAGGTTTTGACGTTTCTGTCACCTCTGGTCATTTTATGGCTACTATTATTCTTAAATTTCTGACGATTATTCGCGGCAAAAGCAGTCTCTGGAACTGGAAACGGAAATCAGATCCAATTTCACTCACATGTCCATCAGCTTGCTTTTATGACATCTGCACTTATTTCTATGCCTGAATGTTCTATGGCCATAAGCATAGGACCATATTTTTCAGGTAATCCTGCTAACATTAATGCACCAATCCACTCATCTGATATTTTGAAACCTGTAACCTTGTAATCGCCGTAATTTTCAACTATCTGAGTTACATACTGGGTCATCGAGTCACAGTTTTCAAGTCGAATGTTGATGAGTTTACGCAGCAAAACCAATTTTTCTTGTATAGCATGGTGTCATCGAACAAATTCTTCAACTTTTCCCATAAATCGTAGGTTGTTGCGTGTTTTGTGCACATACAATGATGGATCAATAGTAAGCTACTAGTTTCGCTTTAGCTTTCGCATCGTCACTGATTTGGGCTTCGTAGATGAAGCGCTAACCTCTGCGTAATGGCGGACGCCATGTTTTCAAGCACCAACACATTTTGTACCGCAAAACACCATTCTTCATAGTTCCGCGCCCTTTCAATCTTCGGAATGTTAGCTAAGTAGTTCGACGTCATTTTTACATAAAACCACACAGTACTGAAAAACTTTTATCTATAATAACGATTTATTTCACGTAAGCCCATAACCTAATAAGTTAAACACAGTGGTTCGTTTCATAGACAGATTTATTGACCACAGAGTAAATTAAATGGCGCTAGTAGCAACAGATACTTTTATACTATTTTGTTACAATATTAACATGACATCTCAGTCTACCCGCTGACCGCGGCCGCTGGAAAGTGTTCGAAACGTCGGGAATTAAAATGTAAATAAACGCGATAAAATCCGTAAAGTAATTTTATTTAATAACTTTATCTATATTCAATTTCAATATAATATAACGAATTCTGCATCCCGTTTACTACCTTCGTGGTCTGGTGGCTTGCGCTTTAAAAACCAGAGGTTAGCGTTTGAATCTTTCGGGTTCTTGTCGTTGTTCTCTTATAAGTAAGGGCAATCCGGACTGATTAACAGATTGCCAATAAAATAAATTGATCCATGCAACGGATGAGTTTGTAAAAAAGTTTGTTCCGTGCCTGATCTCTTCGGTCGTGTCGGTAATCCGTTTAATTGGATTTCGAAAGTGAAGGAAGTAAGACTGTATTTATGTTTGCGCGCTCACTTGTGCAAGCTTGATATGTATCTCATTTGTAGATGGAAGAACTCTAATATAGATTGACTGCCCCAGTCGTAATCGGCTCATAGGGCATTATAACATCGAATTTTATACTCTTAATTTTAATTTGCTATTGTTTTGAATTTGTACATAAATCGGTAAATTATTTAATTTACCCACCTCTGTAACCATAATATTCATCAACGTCGTTAATAATTTTGTTTTATAAAATAAAGTTCACACTGTATGGTATGTACGATACATTTCTATCATATTACAGTGTAATTTTTGACTGACTTTCCAAAAGAAGGAGGTACCTACTCAATTAATAAAAAAAATAATAAAAATACGTATTTTTTTTTTATATACATTTTACCTCGTTGCTCCGCCCCTAGTGCTCCGATGTTCCTTTCAATGATAGGTGTTAAGAATCATTTGGTCTCTTTTTTTTCAAAATAATAGTGTAATAAGTAGGCTAATATATTAAATAAAATAAGAATATGTCGGAGTCAAAAATCACAATCTCGTGCAATTAAATTGCAAATTCTGCCGAAACTGTAAAAGATAGACTTCATCTATGTTTAACATTATCGTTTGCGGAGTCCGTGTCGGCGTCGAACCGACGATGAAATATCTCAGCCTCAGTCCTAGATCGCCGATGGAGGTTTTACGCCCATTTTGAGCGCCTCGCGCCTAGAGTGGCGAGAGCTGCGGCAGCTCTTGGCAGACTGCTCCCCCACCATTGGAGGACCCCGCGAGGACGGGTATGTAAAAAAGGGGGATTATAGTTTCCACCGAACAGGTTCTCATTTTTACGTAGCGGTGGGGCTAAGTATCTGCGGCCTGGGCAGCCGCATAGGAGCTACGAGGAATCTGGCTGGTTTTTTGTGTAAGGCCGGCCGTAAAGGAGGCTGCTCTCAGCGGGCTGGATAAGCCCGCTTTGGATACACCTAGCAGGGTGCAGCTAAAAGGAGTTGCAGGGGAAGAGGAGTTTCCGTTGAGGGTATTCTGTAGGTCGCTCTCCTCACCTTCTGCAACTCGGTGGGGCCGCACCACTGATACGGTGTGCGGGCCGTAAGTCTGGTATAGAGTCCCAGATATAGAGGATGTCATGAAGGGCGCTTGAGATCTGGCGTGCTCAGAGATGATAGTGGCCGTAGGGCTACTTCGACGGCCAGCGCAGGTGGGGTTGTAGAAGACTGGCAAAGAGTTCCAATGACCCCATATCTAAGGCGCGAGGAAAGAACAACGTAGCGGTTTTTATTTGACAAAACCCGTCCTTATCCCCGTGAGAAAGAGTCTGCGTGGCATTTCCCACGGTAAAAAAGAGCATAATAGTTATTATGCAAATTGGTCATTGTTAAACATGAAACGAGCCATAAGTGTTTGTTCTAGCAAGCCATGAAACTTAGTAAGTGATAATAAAATAATAAACGAAATGCAATATTAAGGTAAGATGGAAAATATTAAGCACTGTTAGTGTGTGGATTAATGCGTTTGGGAATTGAGTTTGCAGCAATGGAACAACGACTGCGAAATAAATTTTGTTGGGAGGAGCTTAAGGCTTACAGATTTATTTTAATATAACTTCAGCAGGCGTGCTTATTATTAAAATCGCCAGCCATAACACTGGCGCCCCCTAAGGGTGAGAGTGTTTCGCTAGGGAAAACGCAATGATGTGATTTTATCTCATATATTAAGGTTTTATCTCATGATAAAGTCTAGTGATTTTCCGCTCATAGGCTTGAAAAATGTCTTTCTCACTGATAAGATTTTCGCGGTCGGTCTGTTATTTTCCAGGATCGTAAACGTTATTAAAACTATGTTTAGTAGGCCTGGCTTTAATTGGCCTGGCTGTTATTTATCTATTTAATTAAGACTTTTAAAAAGTAAATTTAAAAAAGTATATTTTATAATTGGTGTTGTTAAATTTTTACACAAACAAGCACTCAAATACAAAAAAAAAAATCGTAAAAAAGTATATTATAACCTGAAAGGCCTCGTTTAATATTGAAGGGAATAATTTTAAACGTGCTCGCAGGGCATAAGCGGCCGCTATAAATATAAATTGCTAAATAAAATAAAAATTTTTAATTTTTTTCTGGTTGAAAAATGTTTTCCTGTAAAAAGAAAAAAAATTGGGTTTGTAATTTTATAAATTTACCTGACATAGCTTTACTACATTATTAAAAGGACATTGGGTTCTTTTGTTTGTGGTCGGAGTCAAATATAATTAATAAACGTAGAAACATTACACTTTCCTTCTGATAGTTATGGAAATGATCGGAAATGGAAGACTGCATGTTTACGTGAAAAGGTAATGATTGAACATTGGGAGGCGTTTAGATGTTAAGTAAAGTAATTCTTTTCAAATAACCTTGTAGTTGTTGCGCATCTAGAACGTTTGTAATGAGTTTTGCGAGTTTGAGATCATCTACGTGCTGGGAACCTGATATAGCATGGTCGATGTGGCGTGATAAAATAGGAGCGATTAAGGACTCGAGAACCTTCGAGAAAACGGTTAATATAGAGATTAGTCTATAGTTGACGATGTTAGCATGATTACTTCTTTGTGCACGGGCACGATCCTTGCGAGTTTCCAAAGATCTGGAAAAACCCCGGTTTTAAGGGATGCATTGAAGATAATACATATAGGTATCAACAACTCATCTGCGCACATCTTTACAAACAATGGAGGAATGTCATTGGGTCCAGAGCCCTTATTTACGTCAAGTCTTTTTAGTTTTTTAATTACCTCTTCGACTGTGATGTTAACTAAGCAAAGATTGCTTTCAGTATGACGTTTTAGGGGAATGAAATCTAATTAGATCATTTTCTTCATATACAGATGCAAAAAACTCATCAAAGAGTTTACATACTCCTGTCCTATCGGTGGCCACCCTTTCATTTAGTAACATTTTAGCAGGGGAGGAGTTTGATGGCTTTTTACTATTCTTAAGATGTATCCAAAAGTATTTGGGATTTTTTTATGTTCGCTAGTAAAACTGTTAGGCATAAATCGAGCATAAATAATTTTCCACATCTCTCCCCTATTCCTCATATCCCATATTTTCCGGTCCTATTTCACGGGCTATAAATTACAAGTGATATTGCCATAGAAATCTTTAGCAGAATGAAATAAATTGTTCTTTGACTCTTTAAGTTATTAACTTACTACTCTAGGAAATACTTGTGTCCGCAAATATATAGTTTGTGATCTAGTTAAATATGTATATGTACTAATGCCATAAATGTATTATTTTTTTTATATTAAGATTTACAAAAATAGGTATATCGAAATGGTAGCATGTGAGTTTGATTCAAAACTTTTTTATAAAAGATTTTCTTATGTGTAACAGCTAGATTTCATAAATGGTCGTCCTATAACAAGTGCAAAAGATGGTGGTTGGACGAACTAACATTTTACACGACAACTCGAAGCATGCTTTTTACTTGTTAGCCAATTGGGTGGTCGGATCGTATTATTTACTTTTTTTTATTTTTCCGCTGGAGGTTATCTCCAGCAGACGTTTTTCTTGTTATTTGAAATAATAAACATATGTATTTTTCATTGCCTCCGTAGCCTAGTGTTATGGGCGTGTGCTTTACAAACCGGATGTCGTGGTTTCGAATCCTGCGAAGACACAACAAATTTTCATTGTTTTTTCCTAGTTGGTTAGGGCAATTGGGGCCTATCACCCATTGGACTAGCATGGTAAAATACGGTTCCCCTAATGGATAGGGGTGTATTAGGCCTATATCCAGCAGTGACTAATACAGGCTGATGATGATATTGATGATTTATTTTTTACACTGATAATATCTATATATATATATATATAGATATTATCAGTGTAAATATATATATATATATAATGAACCTATATATTAACCAATCTAAAAAGACGATAACACATAGTTGTTTTCTAACAAGATTTGAGCCCACTTTGACTTCTTATTTGTATAGCAAGGGCCCTTACCATTGGATCACGGAGTTGGTTAAGTTTTTTTTTACAATAACAATTTTGATGTAAACTAGACGTCTTCAGATTTTATTGCGTTTAACTACTTTACTGGTTCTTTGGTCCAGTCTGTCTCATGGCCATGTAACCTGCGAAGAATTTGATATGTCTGGTATAATTTTTAAGTAATTAAACGTGATAATACCGGAAAATTATTGTACTTAATTATTATACTATTTACCATATTGTATTCGCTGTAGAACATAAAAGTTTTATTCCAATTTTATGTTCGTTATGTTAGGAATTATTCCAAATCAGGTTGCTTTCAACAAAGAATAATGACAGAAATTGTTTCACAACAACAAATTCTTTAAAGGTTTACACAATTAAATTAACTTTGAGTTAAATACTTCAAAATAGTTAATTTGAATTAATGTCCCGTGTCATTTAATTATGCCTATTATATTATATTTAATTATACATACCCGTCAAACCGACAGAAATTGTTACAGGAGTTGTGAACAACAATGTAATGATAAAAAAATGCTTATTTGTTACAACTTATAGAAGCATTGCCTAACTTAGTTCCATTTTAACAAATTGTTAATCTAAGTACACAGTTTTCATGTATTTATTTCGCAATCGATAAAAAAATAACGTTATTCTTTTTTTTTAACTGTGTAGGTCTAACCTATAAACGTTTAACACTAATTAACCTTTAATACAACAAACTTTTAATTCTTATTGAATGCGATACAATTTTGGCCATTGAAACTGCTAACAGAGAGATATAAACAGTGTCGGACCCTCGTTCTTACCTTAATTAGTGCCCTTAAGAAGTCGGACTTCATTAGAAGGTTGTGTAACATCGTTAGAGAACACAAAGTATTTCGTGTGAAAGCCTGATAGGATAGAGTTGCATTTAATTATTTTGTTTCTCTAAATATAATGCCTTCTGATCTGTTCAGATTTGACAGAGCAGTCTATAAACTTAGTACCCAGTATGTTAACGATATTTCTTAACATGTTATAAAATAAAAATGATTTTACTTAGTTAATGGTAGTTATTATGTTATTATCAGCTATAAGGTTGAATGATGTTTGTTTCTCCTTCTAAAAAAATTATTTGTGCAGTCATAAACTGGGCC
>JAGSMT010000783.1:0-39152 GCA_029286875.1 Lamproptera curius
CCCCAATTGTCTGAAAAGTAAGATGATCCATGCGTCGGATGGGCATGTAAAAGTCGGTCCACCCACCACCCGCATTGGACCAGCGTGGTGGGATACGGTCCAAAACCCCTAATGGATAGGGTGTATTAGGGAGGCCTATGTCCAGCAGTGGACTATCACAGGCTGATGATGTGATGTGAATATATTACAGCTATTCCTCTAAATTTTACAATGTTTTTGATGTATTTATAGTATTATTACACAATACAAGACGCTGAATTGGTCAATAGTTCAGGTATTAGTTAAGTACGGTCAGTTATTAGTTAATTTATAATTAATTACTGGGGTGTTTCATATTAATCAGGTAGGTATTTCAAAATTCGAATTTAAATATTCTTTATTCAATATAGGCTCCGTATAACTCTTATAAACGTCAATCTACCATCGGTTCGAATTCCAGAGAGAGAACGCAAGAATCTCTGTGGTTGTTCTCTGGCGTTTCTTTTGCGCTTCTTTTTTATAAATATTTAATTAATACATTAAAACAATTTTACATAATTTAAGCAACTGCCAGGACATATGCCTGTGCAGACATCATTATTAATTTATAGATCTTAACAACTTATATTCCTAAACGCACTTATATTATAGATGCGAAAGCTACCCTGTCTGTCTGTCTTTCTCTCTTTCTGTCCATCTTTACTATCTAAATAATTAAACCGATTTTGATATTTTTTAGTACAAACATGGAACGGATTTCGAGAAATGATATAGTCTATTAATTTTTGCGTTGAAAGGGTTGAAAAAGGGGATGAAAAATTTACATGGAAATCATCTCTGTGCCTCTATCTAAAACATAAAACGATAAATCTATGAGTCTGGATTGTTTCAAACTGTGCGGGAATGAACTAGGGATTGAAATTTATCATCGTCGTAGCGAAAGCCAATAAACTTTGTTTTTAGTGATAGGCACATACAATAAAAACTTATTTGCATTATATTACAGTATATTTCAATACACCTCGCGGACATTTCTCCTATTCCATGCGGATGAAGATGCGGTTAACAGCTAGTTCATATTACAGTAGTATTTTCATCGTTGTTTCCTGTTGGTTAGGGCAATTTGAGGCTATTCAACCAATTTTCTAAAAAGTAAGGTGGATCATTTGTATATGCGTTGGATAAGCATGTAAAAGTCGGTTCACCCACCAACCCGCATTGGACCAGAGTGGTGAGATATGGTCGAAATACCCCTAATGGGGAGGCGTGCATTGGGAGGCCTATGTCCAGCAGTGGAATAGCTATACTAATAATATACGCTGCTGATGATGATGATGATGATGAACGAAAAAACTACTGAGTAATCAACTAATTTTATATATTTTTTTTAACATTTGTTAAAATTTGTATCTCTCTAGTTGCTTTCATTGTCTAGCTTTTCTTAGATTGTATCAGTTTCTAACAGAAACAAAATGACCTAGAAAAGAAAATGAAGATACCAATATATACATATATATATATAAATATTTATATATTCTTTTTGTTCTATATAAGGTAATATAAACTTTCTTAAAACTAAGCAGATTGTAGCTCTCAACACCTGATACTGAAAATAAAACTTAAAAGAAAGCAAGCTCATACAATATGTAAATTATTAAGGCCACGACCATTGCCACTATTATTAGTTCTAATACAGTTTTTAACACAGCTGAGAAAAGAATTTAGCACGTAGCTTTCCACTGAAGCTGATATTGATCATGTCGTCAGTCCATCTGATAGCTGTGGAAAATTGCCAGTCCACGTCACTCAGGATGAAAGCACATTATTAAGAGTGATTTTGTTTTCAGCGCTGATTTTATCTCTCGACTTTGGCTTTATGGATTATATTCATTTATATGTTGATTGATGTTTATATTTATGGATTTAATTTATTTGTTGAATGCCTGATGCGAGAACATCTTAGATTTTTAGTTTTCTGTGTAACAATGATAAGTTATTTATTTTCGTTATATAATTAAGTAGGAGTTGTTTATTTTGTTTCAATTTGCTATTGCATTCAAAACAATGTATATTTCATATTGTTGTGTTATGACTAAATTAGGAACTTAAGCGACAAAATAAAAAAATCTTGCTAACACTGGTGTAATAAAAAAGATAGAACTAAAGAAATTGTAAATAGTTTTTTGCACAAAAGCTAACAAATATGTGCTGACGGCGTAATATAAATAGAATTACCTCCATAAATTGTTTATAATTGATTATGTTTTTTACTTCAGGAAGTTATGACATTTTATTTAGTAAAGTGTTTTTAGTCTTTTTACAAAAAAAATATGTTTAGAACAATTCATATTAATATCAATATAAGTATACTATTGAATAATGACCGTATTTGTATTTTGTCCATAATTAAAATTATTTTATCATTGACAAATATGTTCATTTTGAATATATACATTTATTTACCACTGACTAATCTATACCAGTAATATTAAAAGAAAAAAATATTTTATACTGTGCCGATTTAAAAATATTTTGTCTATTAAAAAGCTTCATTCTTACACAAAGAAACAATTAGGCATGACATGAGCGTTAGACATGACTTTCGTCTTCTCCATGTTCATCATAGGGCCCACGTGTTGGGAAACACTGTTGAGGTCATTGAGCATAGCGTTGAGGTCCTTCAGCGACTCCGTCATTAGGACTATGTCATCGGCTAAGGTCTCGTCATCAACGTTTATACCTCGTCCTTTCCAATCCAAGAGTTTGAATGCGTCTTCCAATGCAGCGGTAAAGAGTTTCGGGGATATAACATCACCCTGTCTTACACCCTTCTGCAATTGAATAGGCTTGTACTACTCGATTGTAGTCGGACGGACATCGTTGCTTTAATGTACAAACACCTCAGCACCTTAAAATACCGACTGTCAATTTCGCAACGCTAAAGGTTCTGCAGCGCAGCCCAAATCTCGACAAAGTCAAAGGCTTTCTAATAGTCCACAAACGCCAAGCATAAAAGCAAATTATACTCTGTCTTCTGTATAATCTGCCGCAGCGTAAATATGTGGTCTATGGTACTAAAGCCTTTTCGGAATCCAGCTTGTTCGGGTGGCTGGAAGTCGTCTAGTCTGGAAGCGAGACGATTCAAGATGACTCTCGAGAACAGAACATAAACGCGGCTCAGAAGGGAAATCGGTCTATAGTTTTTCAAGAGGCTCTTATCGCCTTTCTTGAAAAACAGCACCACTAAGCTTCTGCTCCACGCTTCTGGCGTAATACCAGCCTGTAGGACTAAATTAAAGAGCCTCTGAAGGACTACAAGTACCGGTTCTCCACCCGCTTTCAGAAGCTCTGCTGTAATTCCGTCCTCACCAGGCGCTTTGCTGTTCTTAAGTTGGACGAGAGCCATTCGTATCTCACTCAGACTGACGTCCTAGATATTTTCAGAGGTGTGCCGGGTGAGCTTTGCTCTTGGATCGTCACTCGCTTCAGTAAGCGGTTCCAACGACGATGTGTACATCTGTTCATAGAACCTCTCAATCACACTCAAAACCTCCGGCCTGCTGGAGATGACGGCCCCTTATCGGTCTTCAACTTAGTCAAAAGACTTTGCCCGATAGACAGATCTCTGGCGAGGGCTTAAGAACCTTGGTTCCGTTCTATTGCTTCTTTAATACGAGATGTATTAAAGTAACGCAAGTCCCGCCGCATATACTTGGAGATCTGTCCATTAAGCTGCCTATAATCTGACTTATCAGAAGAAGACTGTAGCTGCGTCTTCCGTCTTGTACCCAGAAGGTTAAGAGTGGCATCAGAGAGTTTTTGGGTTCCAGTTTTGCAGTGTGTTTTATAAAACCTAGAACCCACACCACGAACAGTCTCCACGACCTCAGTGTTAATATCGTCCACAGTGTTGCACTTGTCTAGGGTTTGGTAGCGATTGCTAGTTCGTGCTGAAAGCCATGGGCATTTTGAATATGGCCAGCCTAACGTTAAGATTCAATGTGCCCTTATCAGTCGGTGATCGCTGCTGGTTTTAACAAAGTTTATGAGCTCACAAAGGGATAATGCATGACAGCTTTGGAAAACACTGAAACATAGGGTAACAGAAGACAAATTATCTCAATCATAAATTTGTCTCACACATGATTAAAAATTAGTGTGTACTAGCGTACACTCGTAAGAAGTGAAACTAAAATAACTTGAAAACTTGCAAAATAAATAACATGATTACGCCCTATATGTTGGTGTTTTGAGAAATGCAATCAAAAACTGAGGTTGACTTTAAATATTTTAGAAAATAAATTCACAATCAACATTCAAGTATTAGAAAAGAGATGTAATTACTTACTTTTTAACCCTTTGATTTTGCTGATCATTTCAATATAACATATATATATATATTTATATATATACTATATATATATGTATATATATATGATATATATATATCACGTCAAACGTTAAAACGATATGCTATTGGTAAATGGCAATTGAACAAAAATGGCGCTTAACGAAAATATGTTACAGTACGTTTTTTCCAATCCGATAAAGAAGTTTCACTTCAAAAAGGATTGAGTACTATTAATTTTATCAATGGATGGTACTGAAAACAGATTTTGTAAACAATTTTAAACATTATAACAATTTATCACTTTTCAGTTAAAATGTGTTAAAACTTACTGTTAGTCATCGGAGTTACTGCGTTGATAAGTTTAAATTTAAGAACGTCGTTATTTCTTTGGGAACAGAACTAGTACAAAGTACAGTGACATACTATACTAATAAATAAAATATCACCCACAACTGACTAATAATATAAACATAAAGATGAAACTATGAGACTATGAGAGCATAAAGGAGTAGGCAGTGTTGCGCGTACATTTGTGCACTATAATGTAGTTAGTTGATCTCCTTTAAAAAGGGACCTACCACCTGTCAACGATATACGTCAATATATAGTTATTCTGTCATACTTTTTAGTTTTTTAAATCCAATTTACTTTCACCATTTAAATGTCATTCGCATAGTCCTCCTTTTTCAAAAGTTTGTGACGCCATATTTTCCACTATTGTTATTAAAGAATTAAAAAATAAATAGAAATACTTTATACCTCATTTAATTCTCTTTTGATTTAAGTACCTCAAGTAAAATAAAAAAACTATATTATATATTACTATACTATGTTAGAAACTTTTCAATTTATTTAAAAGTTTTTAATTCTTAAGCAGACATATAAAATAAAAAAAATTAAAACTTAAAATTGTTAGGATAAGACAAATAGCTTTAGAGCTTCTGCTGACAAAAGCAATGCATTTTAAATTACAAAGAATCTTGTTATGTTGAAAATACTGAAAGCTATTTTCTTGTGAACCACCATAAAAGCTGACTGATACATCAAATGCACAGCAATATATAATAATATATTATGTTTATATTTTCAGTCTTAACGGCCTTCGTAATATAGGGGGTGAGTTTTACAAACAGGAGATGGCGGGTTTGAACGCTTCGTGAACTTAACAACTTTTCGTTGTTATTTTGTAGTTGGTGAGGGCAATTCATGTTGATTACTCAATTATCTATGTATATTTATGATGAGTTTAAAAAGTCAGCCCGCCTTACCTCTCTCGCTGGTCGTCTCGGTTTCGAAAAATCGCAATTTAATCGTTACTTATTATTTATTATATTAAAATATAAAAATCAAAAGGTATTATAAGAATTCAATTCTTAAGCAGCAAAAGAGCTATTGCGGTATTAAATAAAACGCATACATTTATACCAACGAAGGGCTCAATTGTTACACATATGAGTAATGTGTAACAATTGTGTTTAAACTAGAAAATAGCTCGAAATTTTCCAATTAACAAAGACTTATTGTAAGCTTTTTTTTATTTTTAACTGCTTTCATGTTTCGTCAAAATATAAAATGTAGATATTGGAATGTGCTAGTAAAAAAATATATATATTTTTAATGGGGTGAATTTTATTGATGGTGGTTTAGTTAGTAGGTTAAATCAATAATTTACAAATTACTATAAACTTAAAGTAGTTAGATAGTCAGAGGAAAATTAATTTCGTCATTAAATCCTAGACGTTCATAGACAAAATAAATGAAGGCTGTTTGAAAATAATTATTTTACTTTTTCGATACTGGTAAACTTGTATTACAATTGAAATAAAACTTGTGTTATTAATTGATGTTGAATGGGATGCAATTATCGTAGGTCTTGATTTTGGTAAAAACTTTTATAAATCACTGAAACATTATTCTAGCTCAAAATTTTAAGTAGAATATGGTTAAATTGTAAGTAGGATACGGTTAAAAACCCCCTATTGAGGAGGTCGTGCATTAGTGAAGGCCTATGTCCAGCAGAGGCCTAACAGAGTAGGATGATGATCATGAACAGAATAATAGAACAGTCTTTTGCAGAAGTGGAATACATAAATATTTTTATTAAGCCTAGTATCCGTCATTTCTATTTTAGGCAGACTAATAAAATTAAAACGACAGCAATAACACAGAGCTGTTGGATAATTTTTCAAAACAATAAAGAGGACCATTAAGTCACAGCAATTTGCAGTAAAATGGTTATAGAGCGTACCGAACTAAATAATTTAAGTAGTAACGCTAATAAAAGGTTAGTTGTAAGCGCCAGGAATAATTACAAAAGGGGTAGGCTAATTTTAATGTTAGTTTAAGATATAAGTTATGTTGTTAAATAAACAAATTTAGTTGGTTTTATTGTCAATCATTTATGACCGACTTCTAAATGAGGCCATGGTTACTTTATAAAAAACAATTGGTATAAATCTCAAAATAAAATACAGTTTTATTACAAAATATATAATTTACTTTAAACAAAATTGTTGATAAATTTATTTTTTGAATTTTACTAAGTCCTTTAATGTATGTAATTAAATACTTTAAATAATGGGAAATATGAGGTTAGAATTATAATAGGATTCCGATATCATCAACTTAGATAATAATAATAACAATATTTTGAATAACGCAACGTTATCTAGTCCCAAAGTGAGGAAACTTTTCTTTTATAAAAAAGGCATATGATATAGATACATGACATTGCTAAATATTTCAAAAATTATTGTCCAAAGTGTCAAGGTCCTCTACCTTCTTTTAACTATAATAGTAATTTACAAATACATTAAAAAAGTTTTAAAATTAATACTTTTAGTGTTTGTGTAGGTTCCATTAACAGGATGATGTATTAATTCTTTGGATTGTGTTTTCTTTTGTTGTGTTTTGTATATGTATAAAATATACATAACATTAATTTTAAAACTTATGCATAATATATATATAACTGACGTGTTTAAAAAAGCTCTGCACGAAAAAAAATATGTTTAATTGAAAACATATTCAATACAGCGGCAATTAGAAAAACGTTAAGACTAAATTAACCTTGAAATGTGTTATATACAGTGGGGTATTTTCTTAAAAGCTGTAAATGGCAAAAGCACTTTATCACTATCCCGACCAGAGATGCACATTTTGTTTAAAGCGTTGCAATAATTCACCATTCAGGCAAGTATTACGCTAATGGGAACAATTTATGTGGCATTAAGAAATCTATATTAAATGAAACTGTTCCAGCATCTTCTATATAATTTAAAAGAAGAAAAAAGCCAATAATGCTGAGACATAGATTTGTCAGTGTTCTTTGGAATAATTTTTATAATATGCATTGTCTTCGTTTTCTATTCCGGGTTTAGTATGTATCAAAGCAATCAATAATCTTATTTAATTATATTTTATAATCGTTTCAAAAGATTCTCGTATAAGAAGTTATTTCTTTTCGTAAAGTAGTTTTCTTCGATGCATTTTGTGATCCAATTTATTGTTCCAATATAACAATAGCTTACAGCAATCTAGTGGAAAATATTCGTCGCTTTGGCAATATTGTCTTTTCCTTTTGGATTTTGCAAAATTATTAAAAGTATCTATTAAAACTAATTATATCAAATAATGGTAAAATACGTTTATAATAGTTTTACTACTATTTCTATAATTAAAAAATTATACCGAAATAATATTAATTTATCCATGAATATATCGTTTTTAATCTTTATTCATCTTATTGTTTAGTTACTAGTTCTAAGAATTGGATTCATTTGTTATTGAAGAATCATATTTCACAATAATTATATAACAGATTATTATGTATCTACGTACACTGATAGTTACTGCAAAAAATAAATAAAATAAAATAAATGAACATTAAATTTCACACACGTAGTTATATTTAATTTTCGCTTTAATGAATATATTTTATTTAAAATTGGAGGTTGAATATATAAAACATTAAAAGACAAATGATTGTTGTTAAGCTACAAAAAACACAGAATACCATTACCAAGCTATGATAACGTTTTTATTATTAAAATGTTATATAGTTTTCTATGATTTGAAAGTGAAAGTGTTAATTAATATATGTCAAATATTAAATGTTCAGCCTGTGATAGTCCACTACTGGAAATAGGCCTCCCCTAATACACTCCTATCCATTACGGGGTTTTGGACTGTATCCCACCACGCTAGTCCAATGCGGGTTGGTACGGTGGTTTCATAGAATGACTAAATTATTAAAGTGAAATATAAATATTTATTGCAACCAACCTCCTAAAGAAAAGTTATAATAAAATTCTATGTCTTTTCAAAGAAATTTCTGTAATGTTTAAATTTAAGAATCGTAACCCCTTGTCATACAAAACTCTGTGTAAGTTTTACGCCGGGTTAACGTAATTCAATAAGTTGAATGTTAAATAAAAAAGAGTCGCTTCTTCCAGTGAAAGTCCTGTGAAAATCACGCTAACAAATGCAGAGATTACCCAGAACGAACACACTAAAATTATTAAAATAAAATTTATATATGTGCCAGTTACATAACACAATATTAAGTATATAGTGTTTAAAAATTTTTAAAATTACAAACAGACACTTCAATATTATATATTTCCACAAAAAAATAATCTATAATAAATTAATGGTATGTTGCCTTCAAGCTGTAATATATTAAAATGAAAACAATATAATATATTTATTAATATATGGTATGGTAATAGGACAGCTTAGTGATATAATAAAAGCCAATCAATATCACCCGGCATCTGCTACTTTTCTCTTTCGATATTATGCAATAAAGAATATGCTCATACAAGGGTTACACTATTTAAGTACTAAAGTTTTTATTATTAGGTTATATTATTAGTTTTTATTTTTTTTTATTTTTTGACATCATCACCCATTTGTTACGGCGTAATAATACTAAAGGGTGTCTTGTTCAACTCAATGTATGTTTGCTCTTTGTTGATGTATTACCCACAATTAGGAAATTCGGGAACTGGATAGCTGACCCCAATTTCGTTAATCGACTTGATGTTGAAAGCTAAAAGTTTTAGCGCAAGTGTTTGCTATAAATACTCATGTAGCTATTTGTATATACGTTAATATTTGCCGTCATACACTATTAAGTATAATAAATAATGATATTAATATAACAAATGTATTATAGTAGTAACTCAGAATTTATACGAATTGTCGTACATTCTAAGGATATATTTTATAAGGAGGGATCAAGAAGTAAGGACAAGGTAAAATATAATTACTATTGACAGTGTCATAGTTTGTTATTCCACATAGTCTTGAAGTTTTCTACTCCCATCTCTACACACCATTTCCAGCGCTTTTCTAAGGCTTCAAGCACTTTAAAAATTTTTCTCTTAATCCTGCAAAACGCTCTCAATTGTCTCATAATTTTCTGTGTACCTGTTCCCCTAAAGTATTCTTTCAATAAAGGAAACAGATAAAAATCATTATTGAGTAAACGGACTTTTTACAGATTTTATCGCGTTTATTTTACATTTTAAATTCCCGACGTTTCGAACACTTTCAAGCCGCCGTGGTCACGGGGTACACAGAGATGTCATGTGTCTTGTTGCCAGTGCTAAAACGGAATTACCAGATCTTTATTGTACTTAAATATTTTTAGCCTGTACTCCGACCTATGCAAAATGAACTTTTTTTGTCTAAATTTTGATTGAGATCAAATCAATCAATACTTATTTCAAGCCGCTAAATAAGATTGGTCAATCCCTATCACCTGTCAGGTACAATTTTCCTCTACAAGATCTAGGAGTGTACAAGGTAGATTGTGACTGCAGCCTTTTTTATTTTGGACAAGCAAAGCGAGCAATAAGAACCATTGGCCTGTAATATTGGTTCCACTCTTTAGGTAATCATTCGGCAGTAACCTTTCTAAGACCCAAAACGTGAGGTAACTTTACCAGACGATGTTACAGCACGAAATTTCTTCAAGGTTGGTAGTGATGTACCATACCATTGCATAGATTGCTGTTTGTCTCGGGATTGAAATGTTGTGCCGATGTTTTGACTATTGTTACGAAACGAGACACAAAGTTTTCAGAATCTTCTTGAAACTTTTCAACAATATCTCGGAAATTCAAGTTGATTTTGTTTCTGAGTGTCGGTTTATGGTTTATACTTTATTAAATTTTTAGATTTTATTATTTACAAGGATTGTTCTAATATAGATTTAATACTTCCAAATAAAATACTTTTTCTTGAATTGGGTACCAGGTTTAAAACTCTTCGATCGTTACCTTTAAATTTTATAAACAGACTTAATGTTATTTCAAAACGCAATAAATCTCTTGCGTCATCAATTTTTGGTTGTTTCCCCTTCGTTTCAATTCCGACCCGGTTTTTTAAATAAAAAACCACCCCTTTGACCAAGGGGTTAATAACCAATTATTATCATTCTAAATTTTTGTTCTTTTGATTTTTGGATTCAAGCGGGTATACAACAATCATTGTTTTTTAACCAAACTTTTGGATTTTACCAATTATTCGAAAGTGACAATCATTTTTTTTAGATTATGAAACGTGGGTAAATAACAATTAAATATTTTTTATTAAATTTACTCAAACCATATGCAAAGGGAAATTTATGATAAATTAACAAATTACTCATTAAGGGAGGAAGGGGCCCTTTCACAAGGACAACGTTCTGACTTCCTGTTTTTAAAAAGGGTTCTTGCTGGTAATTTGCTGAGAAAAACTAAACATAAAAATCTCCAGATCTCCGGAGGTGGTTGATTTTTGGCTGTCTGATTTTTAGCTACCTTAACTTCACAATAATTAATTAATTATAATAAACCCTTTGGGAAAAAAATTACACAATTTAAGTCATCGTGGTTTAGTATTAACACAAATTACCATAAAGGTTCAATGGAATTGATGATTTAAATTTGAGGAAATAAATTTACCTTTTTTAGTGATTAAATTTTGAGTTTATAAACAACAAATAAATTAATCTTTTATAAATAATGACTTTAATTATTTTTACTTTTCTTAGTAATGGTAAACTGCATTATTTTTGCCTAAAATTTATTATTAATTGATGGAACTATATTTAAAAATTGGTAGGTTCGAACTTGAAAGCAAATTATTGTCCATCTGTTTTTAGTAAGAACTTTTAAAATCCATAAATTTTTCAAGCTCAAAATATTTAAAATTCAAGCGTTGGGAAACTTACCAAAGCACTAATTTCATTACTCCTCCGAAACAAAAAGGCGCGTTTGCTTTCATTATCGATTTTTAATTTTACAACACCTCGTTTGAACAAATTTTAATATTGAAATAACCGCGATTTTATTGAAAATATCTTGTTTTTTAAGTATTATAACATATAAAAATTTAGCAATTCATTTTCTTGTAAAAAATACAAAACTAAATGTATCGTAAAAAAGCCAAAACCTTACAAAAAAGTACCAGAAGTAAAAGTTTTTCCACAAACACATTGTTATAAAAGATTTATTACTTTTAAAAATAGATTTATCAATCGTGGACTTTTTAAAACTCTTTTTGAAGTAAAATTGCGGTAACATGGGTTTAAGTCGGTCCTTTGGTTTCGGTAACGTTTGCAATTTTTATGCAAGGTTGGAAATTTTTGGAAAATTATTTTTCTATTTCTCCAAATTCCTTTGAACTACTTTTACAAAATATTTTTAAATTATAGTCAAATGGCGTTTTAAACTTCTTTTACAAAGAAGAAACAAATTGGAGTACCCTAGGAGAAAGCAAATTGTCTCAATTTTCGAGGCAAGAAAATTTATAAAAAATAAAACATTACGCTTTCCAGGTTCCGTACTTCCTCATTTTTTGGAAGTCAGGTAAAAAATACCCGCCTGCTATGGACAAAACTGATTCGATATCTGGATATTTAAAAGTGATCACAAGGTGCATAATGGAAAACCTTAAAACAACTTTATTTTTTGTTCTGCGTCTCTCGTTTTCTGATATATTCTAGCTGCAATATTCACAAATACCAAGTTAGTAGAAATTTGTTAGCTGGGCTCAGCTTTCAATATAATATTTTGTTGTAATAAATTGTATTTAATTTCTCAGATAGTACATTTAAAAACACTTTTAAACAATAAACAAATACTAAAATTAAAACTAGTATTATATCCGAATATGTGTCGGAATTCTGTCCGTATTTTTGGTATTCGTTATCCTGGGAGGAACAACAATTGACTTTCGTGGGTGGTTTAAAATGAAGATACGGGTGAAAAAAAATATATTTTTAAAATGAATGTTGAATAAGAATCATCATCTTCATCGTCAGCCTGTCATAGTCCCGCCTCTTTATGCATCTCTTTTGGCTGGACATATGCCTCCTCTAACCCATCTATCCATTGGACCATATTCCACCACCTAAATTTGCGGTTTTGTGGAGGTGGACCGACTTTTTTATAAAATTGGATCCTCAAACTAACTCCGAACTAATTAAACGAATTGGTTTTAAAGTGTTGTAACAATTTTGGAGGTTATAAATTAAAAAATACAACTACAAAGCTTTTTAAAATCAAAGAAAAGAAATTTGTTATTGATCATTTTAAAGGCATATACTATTTTTGTTATAACTTTATCAAAACAGCTTTTGATCCAAATCATTCACTTCAACGTGTTTGAAAAAATAAAATAAGGGTTATAATAAATATTTCAATTTTTTAAAAAAACAATTTACAAAGCAATGGTTCAGTGTTCACAAAACTAATAATACCCTTTTTTTTTAAGGTAAATTGTCCAAAAAACATTAGTGTGACCGAAGTTAAAGCAGTTGGAAGGATTCGTACCGGTTAAGCTAAGTATGATACTTTTAATTTTCATAGTCGACCCCCTGCTTTTGTGGCTTGGTAACTAACCTAGCGTTGTTCGTCATCAATTACTAACTGGTTTACGCGATATGAAACCAACCGTTTCGTGTCAAATTAAAATAGTTTTTTTGTAAAAATACGTTTCACGTTCACGTTTCTTCCTGCTTTATTTTGAACGGGGTAAAAAATTCCGGTTTTAAAAACACTTTTTTATCCAAACTCAAATTTAAGGCCGCCATGAATAAATCTAGTACGTTAGACGTCATTTCGACTGGTTTAAACGCTGCAAAAGTCAAACACGACTTGCTAATGGCTGTAACTTACAAAATTTAATGGAAAACAAAAAGCCGGAAATAAGATGTTACAACGTTGGTTAGAAAAGGTTGATATAATTACAAAAATTACAAAACAAACAACTTGTAACCTAAATATGAACCTTAAAAAACACATGTGACAATTTAATCTTTATAGTAATAAATTGATCTTTTAAATTTGAGGAATAAGTGAATTTTAAAATCTATAAATTATGTAAAACTTTAAGAAAAAAATATCAGCCCAATCGAACGGATCTATATCTTTTCAGATGTTTTAAAAACATGTGTTGGACATAATTGAAGGACACTAATAGATATCAATTATTTTATAGAACTTAATTATTAACTTAATAGCAGATTAAACAGATCAATCTTTAAAAGATTTTGCAATTTGCGCCCTATATAATTAAGCTTCCATTAAAATTTAAGTTTCTTCTCGATATCATATTTTGGAAGAAAAAGTTTCTACTTGGCATCGAACTTTGTAAGAAAAATTTTTCTTGTCAAATTTTTACTTATCGTGTGTTTCATCCGACGGATTTAAAGGTATATATTTAAAATTCTTTTCGATAAATAAATTAAAACAACTTTAAAACCAAAAATCCTTATCTTTTGCTATAAATTAAATTATATTAAAATTTTAATTTATTTTATTGAAACCCAACGTTTAGACCCCTTTTCAAGGTCCCGTGACTATCTACTTGTAATATAATTTAAAACAATTTGACTCCAAAGATTTTGAAAGTGGTAATAATAATTATGGTTTAATTTGCGTAAAACAAATTAAAACTTTTGCAGCTTCATTATTAAATTTTTTTTATTAAAAATTCTTAAATTTATATTATTTTATGTTTTTATTCCATAATAAGTTTATAACAATTTGTTTTATAGCGTTAGATTTTAAAGGTTTATTTTATTATTAATGTTTAATATTAATTGGACAAACCAAATTTAAAATTTACTAAAATAAAAGGTAGATAAAATGTTAAAATGTAATTTAACGCTGTTCCGGTTCAGCCTTTAGGAATTTTACGAAACCTCCCTGTTACTATAATTTATGTTTTCATTTGATACCGGAGCCGACTTTTCAGTATCAAGGTATAAATTTTTAACAAAAACAAGTTTTAATAACTATTAAAAATTAAAAAATATGTTGAAATAGTGCGCGCCAAAAAACAAAAGGCTTGAAACTAATTTACAATAAGATACAAAACAAAAATTCCGGCAAGTTTAGAAATATCAGAAACCTAGAAAACTCAAACGCCTTCCCTCACCCAAATAAAACTTTGAACATTTTTATTTTGCTTGGTTTCAAACTTTTTGCGAGTATTACACCAGGAATAATCCTCAAGACATATAATTTTATAGCTCTTTCCGACATTGTATTACAAAGGTTTGGAAACAAGAAAAAAGATTCAGTGGACATTTAAAGTAAAACTGTTGAATCAATTAAATAAAAACTGACTTATAAGATTATTTCGTCAATCTTTCAAACATCCTTTTTGAATTTTTTATTGTACAATAGACTCCACCCTAAACTAAAGGAGTTTGTTGGGCTTTAAAAAAAAGGAGGCCAATTCGGGCGTATTTTTATTTTATATATATATATATATTTTCCTCTTTCCGCCACTCTAAATAGTTCTGCAAAATATGCTGATTAAAAGTCGGTTATAGTTTTTTTGTCTAAATATCCTCTGTATCTTTTGATAAGAAAAAAAATCACATCAAGTTTTATTAGTAATTTCTTATTAAAAAATTTGATCAATTGAATTCATTCTAGGGTGTTTTTTTTTACAATTCAATAATAAGTCAAAAGGTGACATTGGAATGTTGGGTGTTGTGTGTGTATTGGGTTATAATTATTTTATTACGCTTTATTTTTTAAAAACTTGGGTTTGCGTTTCTAAGTTTGTAGTAACCCCCTTAATAATTAACATTTTACGTTGAAGGTAATTATTTTGAAGCAAGAAACGACCATTATTAAATATAGCATTTTGATTTGAAATCTCTTTTCCAAAAAATCCTACTTTTCCTGAACAAGCCCAATAATTATATTGAATTTGATGAACCAAAAATACGGCTAATGAACATCGGTTTCCAAGTTGGAACTAGAAATTAAAATTTCCAAATTTCGGAGGATGGTTGGTCCCAAACCTTCCGGGATCCAATAATTTCAAAAAATTAAACGCAAATTATAAAACTAAACTTAACAAAATACTTTTTCAAACCAACATTAAAAAATTTGAAAACGAAAGATTTCCTTTTTTAAAATAAAAAACTCGACGCTTTTCGAAACATGGAGATACAGACGTATACCAACTGTGCCCGTATCATTGGATGTGAAAAATCCGAAACGTCGGAATAAATATATTTAAGTTAACGCTAAAAATCCTAAATTTGGGTTTTGATGTTTATTAAAAAAGCAAAAAGAAACTGTAAATTAATGTTTATATTTTGGCTTGTTGCCCGTGACTTATCCTTTATCCACGCGACTTTGCCTCGTGGATAAAAAGGATAAAAATAACTTTCCTATTAAAAAGTATTTTATTACTCCCAGCATACTCCAGCCGTCTTCCTGTAAAAGGTCCTTAAAACCAGACCCAATTTTAAGTTCCCAGAACTGGAATTATTTATCCCATTTAAAAATATTTATTTTAATATAACAAACAGGCACTCCAATTTAATATCTTTCAATGATAATATTTATTTAAATTCATAACACATATAATTGTAGTAGCACCTCAATTGAATTAACCTAAACTTCAATTTGTGGACAAAATTGCTTTAGTTGAAATTACTTACAAAACTATTTGTGATAAAATTAAACTTTTAATCATTTTCTTAAATAATAAATCTTATAGTAACAAATGATTGTTGCTGGAAATTCGATTAATCGAAAGGAATATTTATAACAAGTTCTCTGTAATCAAATAACAATATACCTTCAATGCAGCGTGTTCTTACCTTGAGTCTACAGCTATGTATGTTGTAAAAAGAATCATAGAAGTTATGGGTTTTACTTTTATATTTTGAAAACTATACTCAAATGAACTGCAGTTTTATATACTACTAAACAGGTAAATGATATATATAGTTAATTAATCAATTTTAAAAAAACTAGAATATTTATTAATTCTAGGTCTATTGAATACTTTAAGTAAAATAAAAAGGTCGGTGAAAGAAAATAACGATTAGCTTTCTGTTTGGAGCCGATTTTCTTTTGAATTTTTTCCAAACCATTTCTCGATTTCGGTCAAATCGCAAAAGATTCATTTATGAACCTCCGTTGGTGAATCATGAGTTTTGTGACTTATAAATTGTTCTACTTTTATTACCACCTTTCTTATAGTGGTAATAAAAATATGAATATAGTCTTTTGTATGGATATCTCCTTTTTCTCTCTGCCTTGTGTTTCTATGAAATTAATATCTATTTAGACTATATATTAAATGTAACTTTTGATATACATATTCTTGGTTTTATAGCAATTAAGGTGGTTTTTGTCAGAATCACTACGTAATCCGTGGTAAAATTACCTGTTTAATACAATTACTATATAAAATTATATATTGTATTATTTTTCTCATGTTACATCAAAATTTTATTTTTTTATTTACCTCTTTTGTGAATTCATTGAGTAGTCATTGCGTAAAACTGGATCTGTGTAATCCTCGTTGGAAACTTTAATTTTCCGCTTGTGCTCAGAATATGTATTTGTTAAAGGCAGCGATTTTAGGTCATTAAGGACAATGTCAGAACAAGAAAATTACAGTGGCCACGCTTACTCGTACAAAAGTTTGTTGGATAGCATAATCGGCATTATAATTTAAAAGACTTTAGTCAAACATACATATTTTTATTTTTATTTGTATAAAATTTTATATGCGCATATATCTCAAAGTCTCAAACATTTTATTCAGTTGGCTAAAGTTATTAAAAAAGTGTCGGAAGTCACCGTGCATATGCAAAGAAAATGTTATACTCCAGTCTGAAATATTTAGCATTTTTGTATTTTTGACCATCATGGTTAAAATCGATTTTATTAATTTAAATTAATACTCTATGCATGCAGTAAAATGGTTTGTTTTATTAGTTGTAAGCGCCAACTTAAAGAGCCCTTGTATCGTAGTTATATATCCTGTATCTCTTGCTGTTTATCTGACAATGTAGTTTTCAAATATTTAAATAAAATTTTAAAACGATTTAGTACTTTTAAGTATTTGTAAAGAACATACAAAAATATAAATTTTTCCTTTTTACAATATGATACGATGTAAACTTATGCATATTTATCGTGTCAATATAAATTTAATTACATTTACAAAATGCAAACCAACAATACATTAACATTACAGAACTATTCTAACGGATATTTAAAAAAAATGATTTCGTCTGTTCATGGTTCGCAGCTTAAAAGTTCCTTAAATAATTCCTTAAATTAGTTAATAAAACAAATACTTATTTTATATACGAGAAGTCCATCAATCAATTCAAGCATAAGCCGTCTTGAAGGGTATGTAAATTACAATGACACCGCGGAACCAAAGGTGAAGAATTTTTTATGTAATCTCACTGACGTTCCGAAGATTGATGATTTTCTGCGCTTATGCAATCTGAAACTCTAACATTATTAAAAGAAAAAAAACTGTCCGTTTAAAAATACTTTGTCTATTGGAAAGCTTGTACTTCTATTTGAAATGGATTACAGATAGTATCTTACAGAAAGATACAATCCATTTCAAAATCTAAAATAACATTAGGCATAGCTGTGGACGGATTGATAGTTCTAACTATGCATACACAACTTCTTTTATAGAAGAACCTCAATCATTTTCGTTTACAAACTGATCGGTCTCACAACAGCGTTAAGGGTAACATAACTACATTAAGGGTGTAAGTTTTCATGAATTAAAGTGGCAACATGAAAAACTTACGCAACTAGACCAGTGATTAATAGCAAAAATTTCGACGTAAAAAGGGTAGGAAAGTGTGGGCTGGTGACACTTTTTGAACAAAGTTCTCACAAAAGGGATAATGCATGACAGCTATGGAAAACACTAAAACATAGTAGTAACAGAAGACAAATTATCTCATTGGTAAATTTGTCTCATACACATTATTCAAAAAGGATTCAGTACTATTTATGTTATCAATGGAAAACTATAAAAATAATATAGTGCTCCTTTACGCGGAGTCCTAAAACAGATTTTGTGATCGGAGTTGCGGAACTGCGTTGATAAGTTTAAATTTAAGAACGTCGTTATTTCTTTGGGAACAGAACTAGTACAAAGTACATCGATATACTTTACTAATAAATAAAATATCAACTACAACAGACTATTAATATAAAGTACTAATAATTAAAAAAAGGATATATTTTGGCCCTATAAAAGGATCATCAAATTCAGTAAATCGGATCCAAAGAAAAGTTTCGTAGTTAACCAAACCCATTAGTGGTTTAACGCTCGATAAATTTATCGACTTACTGCGACTGACTTAATGCGACATTATCAGGTTGAAATTAATCCTATGTTGCTTGCGAAGTACATGTTAGCAAACTACCTCTGTAGGCTAGTGGTATGAGTTGGCTTTAAAACCGAAAAAAGTGGGTTCGAATCCTGAAGGGACTCAACAATTTTCGTTGTTGTTTCCTTGTTGGTTGCGGTAATTTAGGCCGACCACTGATACACAATTGTCTGAAAAGTAAGATGCATCGGACGGGCATGTAAAAGTCGGACCACCAATGACCCACGTTGGACCAGGGTGGGATACGGTCCAGAACCATGTAATTGAGAAGGCGTATAGTAGGGGAGGCCTAAGTCCAGCAGTGGAATAACCCAGGCTGATGATGATGATAAGATTCGGAATCCTCCGGGGACTCAATAACTTTTAAACTAATTTCTTAGTTAGTAAGAGTAATACGGGCTTATCACCTGATTGCCTGTTGTAAGAGATGTAATAGAAGCTATGCTTCTTATGGGTATATTAAAAGCGGACGTGGGGGCCTCCGGTCGTATCGATTTTCCCTCCTATCGGACTATGAGATTTTAAAGGAATAGGCACTGCATCTATGTTTGCGCGTAAATTTGTTTATAAATAAATGTAAAATATCTTTAGCGAAGTTAGGTGATCTCTAATATAGATCGGCCTTCGTAGTCAAAATCGACTTGAAGGACATTGTAAGTTAGTAACTAAATATATTTTACAAAAGTTTTTATCAATCGAACAACTAATTCGGTTCGACATTCAAGAGATTGTAAGCGACTGCGTAACACTACGTAACATCCTATGTTTCACGGTGGACAACACGTTGGGGATACCCCTGGTAATGACAAATTTCTATGGGCGTTAATGACCACTTTCCATCAGGTGGCCTAAATGATGAAATCTGCCTGCTTAGCTATGTATCCTTCAAACCGGAATACAGTAGTGCTTTCTCGCTACTACTTTGTGACAGGAAAAGGCACCGTGGTAATACCGCCCCAGACGGTCCACTGTAAAAAGTTGACCTACCACCTACAAAATAATAGAGATTTACAAAAAAATCGCGTCAGCGATCAGAAAGAATCTTGTTATGTTAAAAATGCTGGAAGATATTTTCTTGTGAACCAACATAAAAGCTGACTTGATACATCAAACGCACAGCAATATTATGTATTTATATTTTTAGACTTAACGGCCTCCACAACTATGGGTTGACGACTTGAGTTTTACAAACTTAAGGTGGTAGGTTCGACTGCTTCGTGAACTTAACACTCATTGTTGTTTTCTAGTTGCTTAGGGAAATTCGTGTTGATCACCCAATTATCTGAGAATTCGATGAATGAGTTTATAAAAAGCCGGTGCTGTTTACCTCTCCCTGGACGTGTCGGTTATCCGTCTCGTCGAATGAGAGTGAAAAGAAAGGCAATGCATATGTGTTTGTGCTAACACTTGTATACTATGGTATGTCCAACAAAGTCAGCTAATTTCTAATATAGATCATCCTGATTGGTAGAAAACAAATTAGAGTACATCATCATCGTTATCCGTCTATTGCTGCCCATGCCTTTTTAAATGAACGCCAAGACGGCCGATCCTTTGCTACTCGCTACTAACCTGAACCGGCTAGTTGCACGCAGATCGCAGCACTACCTGGTCAGGGTCTACCAACGCTCCGTCTTCCCGAACGCGAACTCCACTCCATTCTTTAAATGCAACAGAGCCATTGTTATTAAAGTATATTTTTTATACCAACTTATACCAACGAAGCGCTCATGTACTCATATTGTTACAATTGTGTCTAAACTTGAAAAATAGCTCGCAACTTTCCGAGTAACAAAGGCTTACTGTGCGCTTTCTATGTTCAACTGCTTTAACGTTTCGTAATCACATATTATGCACATATTGGAATGTGCTTCAAAGAAAAGTTCTACTATTAATATGGTGCTTATTTATGGATATTGGTTTAGTATTGACTTACAAATTACCACTAGTTTATTGCTATTGAAGATTTAGAATTTGAGGAGAGTTAATATAAGTTTCTTAATGATAAAATTTTAGAAATTCGTAGACAAAATAAATAAAGGCTTTTTATAAATAATGACATTAATTAATTTTAATTTTCTTAATAATGGTAAACTTATATAAAAATTTAAATAAAACTTGTGTTATTAATTGATGTTGAAGGGGATGCAATTATCGTACGTCGTGTTTAAAGTAAAACTTTTAAAATCGCTTTCACATTATTCAAGCTCAAAATTTTTATAAATCGTAAATGGGTACGGTCCAAAACCCTAATGGGAAGTGAAAGCCTATGTCCAGCAGTGAATAAACAGATGATGATGATGATGCTAATTAGAATAATAGAATGTTTGAATAAGCACACAAAATAATCAGTCTTTTCAAGTGGAATGTATAAATATTTTAATATTAAGCCTAATAGCCGTCATATCTGTTTTAGGCAGACTAATAAAATTAAAACGACAACATTAGTGGAGGCCTATGTCCATTGATGGACATAGGCCTCCGTATCCTAATGACCTTATCCCCAACGCTGGTCCGATGCGAGTTGAGGGGTGGACGGAATTTTCATGCCCATCCGACGCATGGATCATCCTACTTTTCAGACAATTGAGTGATCGGCCTGAATTGCCTAACCAACTAGAAACCAACAATGAAAATTTGTTGAATCCGCAGGATTCGAACCCACGGCCTCCGGTTTCTAAAGCATATAGCCTTACTACTAGGTTACGGAGGCAGAATACTATAAACACATGTTAATATTTTTTTTTTTATATAAACCCGAAGAATCGTCTGGGTACTTATGTTATGAGATAAAGAAGATATAGAATTATTAGCAATGAATAATAAAGTTCAGTACTTAGCCATTAATTCCTTTTTAAAATTAGTTCTATTACTAGAACTAATTTCTTGATAACAATTAAATAATTCTATTACTAGAATTAATTGGCGACCAAGACCCATTAGTAAACTTCTCCAACTCCCTTTAGTTGGAGAAGTTTAAATTACTAGAATGTAATTTAATTTTCTATGAGTGACTGGTACTGTTATTTAATATATGTATGTATGTAAAATATTAAATGTTCATATTGATAAAAAAGGAAACGTAAAATTACTTTTAATTTAACAAAGTTTTTTCTTGTCTTATTCGAACTCTCTGCTATTCACCGATGCGAACATTATTAAAACTGACGCTGAATATTATTCCCGTCTAAGACGTCACATTTATCTTCATACGGGTATTCGTTTGTCAAGTAGAGGAGTTACTTATTCCTCTTTCATCCCACTTCAAATACTCATTTCACCGTTTTATTAAATTTCACAAGTTAACCTTTTAACATTAAATTTTTTGGTTTTTCTTTCTTTTTTTGCGAAAATCTTTTTAGAACTTGTTACAATTCAATTATGAATTCCTTTGTATGCTACTAATTTCATAGAATTGATAAATTCACACATCACATCATCAGCCTTTGTTAGTCCACTGCTGGACATAGGACTCCCTAATACACCTATCCATTAGGGTTTGGACCGTATCCCCACGCTGGTCCAATGCAGGTTGGTGGGTGGACGACTTTACATGCCCATTCGACGCATGGATCATCTTACTTTTCAGACAACTATGAAAATTTGTTGCGTCCCGCAGGATTCAAACCACGACCTCCGGTTTCTGTACCACTAGAGCTGGAGGTAGTTGACAAAATACAAATATTTATTACAACCAACCTCTTAAAGAAAAAAATATAATCAAATTCTGTATTCTTTCAAAGAAATTTCAGTAATGTTTGAATTAAAGAATCGTAACCCCTTTATATGCAAAATTCTGTGTAAGTTTTTACAACGGATTAACGTAATTAAATATATTATCCCCAGTTACCTTCCAGTCAAAGTTGCATCTTCCAGTAAAGTTACACTTCCTGTCACAATCAGACTAACAAATCCAGAGATCACCGAAATTGAACAAACAGACCAAAATTATTAAAAAGTATTGGAATAAAAATAATATAATATATTTATTAACATATAGGACAATTTAGCGACATTTTAAAAGCCGATCAATATCACCCGGCTTCTGCTACTTTTCTTTGTTCGTCCATTTTCTCGTCTCTAAAAAAAATCTTTGTTGACCTATTTTCTCTGCTATTAAAAGATTTCGTATATTTTACTTAACTATTTTGGCGACGTGCTCGACATCAAGTGTCTTTGCCTTTATGTAATAACAGTATTTGTTATATCTTCCAAAACACCAAATATAATGGTATTACCATATTTTATAATCTTTCTACTAGCATTACGTGCAAACCATAATATGTATGCTCTTATAAATATTGTAGCATAAAAAGAAGTAGTAGGAACAAGGTAAAATATTATGATTCTTGACAGCTTCGTAGTTAACAATCGACAGTTGAATGCAACGCAATTATAGTACATCGTATTTTTAGTAAAAACTTTTATAAAACCACCTTTAGTTTATTCAAGCTCAAAATATTTATGGAATTCAAGCGTTGGGCAAACTTACGATGCACAAATTTCATTAGCTCACTCGGAACAAAGGCGCGTTTGCTTTCGTTATCGTTTTTAATATTTTAGCATTCTCGTTTGGAAATTTAGGTTGAAATAGCAGGTGAAGTTTGTTGAAAATATCTGGTTTTTCGGTAGTTATAACATATAACAATTGAGCAATACATTTGCTTGAAAAAATACCAGAATAACAAGTTTTCACAAACACATTGTAATATGAATTTACTTGTTTTTAAAAAGAAGATTTATAGATTGCGGACTTTATTAAAAACACTGAAGAAGAACAATTGCGTATAACATACTTTGAGTCGGTCTTTTACGGTTTCAGCAGCGTTTGCAATTTTTTTATGCAAAAGAATTATTTTTTAATGTGCTTGGGAAAACCTTATGAAAAGGATACTAAAGTTGTTTTTACTGAACTGAAAAGGTTCGAGTAAGTTCCTATGACATTTTCTTACTTCTACTTTACTTTATAGGTAATTATTTTAATTTCTAGCATGTAACTTTTTTTTAAATCTATACAAAGTAGCTCGAACTAATACAACAGTTGCTTTTAAGTGCTGTTACGAATTTGTGAGATATAAGGGTTAAAATACTGCTACAAAAACTTAAAAAACCAGAAAAGAAATTTTAAAAATTTTGTTCATTTTAAAAACATATACTATTTGATGGTAAAGCTTCGATCAGCTTAGCCTTTGATCCAATATCATTGCACTTACATAAGTGTTCGAAACATAAAATACGGTTATAATAAATATGTTCCATTAAAAAACAGATTTACAAGCAATGGTTCAGTGTTATTACAAAGCTAATGATACCTTTTTGTTTCAGGTAAGTTGTCCAAAACCTCGGTGTGCTAGAAGTAAAAGCAGCTGGAAGATTCGTACATGTTAAGCTAAGTATGATACTTCTACTGCATTTTCGACGCCTCGCTTGGCGCAGTGGCTAGTAACCCTAACCTATTATGCCAGAGGATGTGGGCTTGATTCTAACCATGGGAAAAACAGTCTGTGATGAAAATAGTGTTTTTCTTGTGTCTGGGTGTTTACATAAGTATTAAACGTATTTATTTACAAAAAGGGAAGTTTTGTATTCATCATTCATCTAGTTGCTTTAGTACAAACTTTGCTTAGTTTGAGACTAGGTGTTGTGTTATCGTCCTGAGTTATTAATTGATTTATAATTTTATTTTTACCTATCGTAAATTAGATAGCGAATCAATTTAAGTCACCCCTTATTCGTTTCTTATTAACAAGTGTATAAAGAAACGTAAACGAAAAAACTGCCTCCGTAGCCTAGTGGTATGGGCGTGTGCTTTAGAAACCGGAGGTCGTGGGTTCGAATCCTGCGGGGACTCAACAAATTTTCCTTGTTGTTTCCTAGTTGGTTAGGACAATTTGGGCCGATCACCCAATTGTCTGAAAAGTAAGATGATCCATGCGTCGGATGGGCATGTAAAAAGTCGGTCCACCCACCAACCCGCATTGGACCAGCGTGGTGGGTTACGGTCCAAACCCCCTGATGGATAGGGGTGTATTAGGGGAGGCCTATGTCCAGCAGTGGACTAACAAAGGCTGATGATGTGATGTGATGTGTATAAAGAAACGTATTAAATGATACGTATAAATTGAGTTATTCCACCTAGTAAAAGAGGTTGATATAATACATAAAACATGCAAAGCGAACAACTTATAACCTAAATATTAACAATAAAAGTTACTATTAATTTTAACTAGATTTTATAATTATTAGAAGTATATTTTACTACTAATAATTATAAAAATCTATAGTCAATGTAAATTTAGAGAAAAAATATAGTAATCTATATACATATAAATGAGATTTCCACCTATATTTGACTCATCAAGATATTCTGGAACCATAAAGGAGTAACTTGAAATTTGGGGAATGTTCCTTTCGCCAGTAGAGGTCACTAGACAGGAGTTAGTTATTCAGCTAAGAGAAGCGGATTTTACGAAATTCAACCCACAGAGGGTTGTTTTGAGGATTATGTTGTTAGTGTAATATATTTTCTTCTTATACGTTCCTATAAAGACTTGATGGAACTTTCAGATGTTTTAAAACAAAGTTGGCTGAAAATTTAAGGATATTAATAGTATCAATGTATTATATACGACTTAATAATAAAACATGATAGATGCAATCTGTAAAGACTTGCAATTAACCAATTTGCGCCCAACTATAATGTATGCTTCCGTTAATATTTCTCCTCATCGTATTTTAAAGAAAAGGTCCTACCCGGCGTCGTAACAAAGAAAAAATTTCTATTAGTCAAATTCTCACTGACAATGTGTTAGGTACTTGACGGATGTAAAGTTACTATACATGTATGTTATTTGTAATGACTTTTTTTAAAATGACATTTAAATTATATATTTTTTGTTGTAATAAATGAAATTTAAAAACAACTTTAAAAACCAAAAAGCATAATATTTTGCTATTATTACGATTATAATGTATTTGTAAAAAAATTAACTCCAATATGATAAATATTTCATTATATTAAAATCAAACCCAACGATTTAGACACTTTTCAGTGTCCCATCACTATCTGACACGTAATCTAATTTAAATAAATTTGAGATGATAAGATCTAAAATTAGTATATATATTAATTATGTTTTGAATTGTCGTATAAAAAACAAAGTAAAACTTTGTAGCTTCATTATTGCATTGCTATTTTATTAAAATTCGAAAGTGTTATTGTATTTTAGTTATTTCATAAAAATTATAAAAAATTTGTAAAAGCTTTAAACAATCATTTTTGTGTAATGTAAGATTTAAAAAGATTTTTTCTATTATTAATGTGCCTTGATTGTGGACAGTTCAATTAAAATTTTTCTTAAATAAAAGGTAGATAAAATGTTTAATTGTAGATTTACGCACAGTATCGGTCGGCACTAGATTTACGAGCATCCCTGTTACTACCAAATTTATGTTTCATTTGATACGCTAGCCGACTTCTTTGTATATTATTAACGCTAAATATTAACAGAAATTAGAAATTTTAATAACCATTAAAAATTAAAAAAAAATATTCAAATAGATGCAGTAATAACATAGGCGTGAAACTAATATTACACTTATTGTAATTAATGCACAATAACAAAATATCTGAAAAATTTAGAAATATACAGAAACCTGTAAAACTCAACGACGCCTTCCTTTACTTTTTAATAAAACTATAAAATTTTATTTTATTTTTTTAAAGTATGCACCGTATTAAAAATTAATAAAACTTGAACAATTTTAAAGAATAATTCCCAAGACAGGGAATTTTATGGCTCTTTCCGACATTGTATACAAAGGCATTTAAAGTAAAAAAAGATTCAGTGAATTTTAAGCAAGATAGTTTTAATGAAAAAAAACTAGTTTGTATTGTTATCGTTTGAAACAGTTTTAAAAGTAACCCTTAAAAAATTTTAAAACCCTTAATAAATGAACATTTTACGTTTTAAGGTCATTCTTTCCGAAGCAGGAACAACCAGTTTTAAATATAGCATTTCCAACTTTATCGATTTTATTTATTGGTCCGTTTTACACATATCGAGCTTATGGTATCTTGAGGTCTAGCAGTAATTTTATCATCATCATCATCAGCCTCCTAATAGTCCACTGCTGGACATAGGCCTCCCCTAATACACCCTATCCATTAGGGGTTTGGACCTACCCACCGCTGGTCCAATGCGAGTTGGTGGGTGGACCGACTTTTACATGCCCATCCGACGCATGGATCATCTTCTTTTCAGACAATTGGGTGATCGGCCCGTTGTCCTACTAAAGGAAACAACAATGAAAATTTGTTGAGTCCCGCAGGATTTGAACCCACGACCTCCGGTTTTTTAAGCTCACGCCTATACCACTAGACTACAGGAGTCTAGTAATTTCATCTTGGTTTGTTTGTGAATCATTGGATCCCAAGGGTGGTAACACACAACCATCTTCTCTATTAAAATTAGGATGTTTTTTCATTTCAATAGCCTCGCGTATCATCCTGGGTTGAAATCAGTGTTCTTTGGAAAGGATTTGTGGCTTATCAAATCTTATATAATTGTTGGATGGATTCAGTACATAGTCGCATACTGCAGACTTCTTCAACCATTGGTGCTTCAGTCTGCCCGTGACCGTGGATCCTGTAAATTATCTGATACGTCGAGAAAATTGTAAACAAAATTAAACATAATATAGTCCGTAAAGTCATTTTTTAAATCGTGTCTAGTATTCGCGTAAACACATGATGGTATAAGAATGAATAATGCTAAAAATTTTGTTGAGATTGGGGATAGTCAAATTTCAATGGCAACTTTAGATGGTAGCTATAGATGGTGAAACTAACCTTGAAAAGTAAGGTAGATAATTAGGATCGTGTGAAAAAATAAGCTCATAAAATGTGTTTAAAGGTCCGTATTCTAATAAGAGAAATTGTTGTTATTATTGCGTTAGAAATCAATTTTTATTACACACACATTGTTTATTTATTTAACTTTATATCTGTACGTTTATTTGTCTCAGTTTGAAAATATAAGTTATGTGTTAACATTACAATTATTGTACGTATATTTTTTTCCAAAAATATTTTATTATTCGCCTCCGTCTCACCTTTAAAGCTTTCTGTTCAAGCACCACTCTGACAAAATGCAGACTCAAATATAATACTTAAGCTAGACATGAAGTGCATACGACATTTTCAGGATACCGATAACATTTTATAATGCAAATCCCAGGATCGTACCAGTCTAGGATTGAACGAGGTCATGGAGCCCAGACCATTCCTTTGATAGCACTTTACCAAATCGAAAGAAGAATTTGATTTTTATGAAAACTCTGGTGTATAGAATGGTATATAATCAAAGTCTTGATATAAGTTTTTATACTAACTTAAAAAAAATTCTGAAGTATTTTTTAAAGATATATTTACCGTAAAAGTATTTTTGATATTGTTTGTCAAAATGTCTCAGAATTTGTTATATTTTTAGACAAGATTACTTTCAAAAGACTATTAAACATAGCATCAAACTCATTCCTTTATTTCTGCTAGAAAACAAACAAAAATAACTTGCACGACATGTATTATCTTACATATTTTCTGTGAAACAGAGCTTAATTTTTGTTGTATTAAAAATTGTTTCAATAGGTAAAAAAACTAATTAAAATTAACTATTACAGACATTCCAACTTAATATTAAATAAATATAAATTTGCTATAAAAAGTTAACTACTAATATAAACCTTAACATAAATAGCCACTAACATCTGCATACACATTTAAGAGGTTTGCTTCATAATATCTTAACGAACGATATAACTCTAATGTGGTTTTTAATTATAAGTTAAAATAATTTCTTCGTTCTTACTTTACTGCTAAACATTACAATGCCTTTCGTTACATGCAGCTTAATTATATTCGGTGTTCTATATCATTCAACCCGGATAAGTAATTTACAACGTTAAACTGTAGCTTTATTCTCATTATTTATTTGGGGATAAACGGTTTTTCCCCAAAACATGGTTTAAAATAGTTTTTTTTTGTGATTGTAATTTTTCTTAAATTTACGCTATAAATTATGCCTTTAAGGTTCTTCTTTTATATGGTTTAAGGATTATTTTTATCTACAAAAGACGTAAATTCAATATCGATCTCCTTGCAACGTGACAGTAATGTAATTCTTGTCTTTGAATAGAAGTGCGACAACCGGTTGAAGTCACTTTGAATCTCAACACGGTATCCGCTGGATGTTCCTTTTCCCGGATTTCCATTTCAATTTGCCTCTTGATGCAGAAGGGACCTTAGATTTATTTACCTTTCGTTCACATTCTATACGTTTGATTAACGCCGATTCTTACTGACTTGTATTGTTTAACTTGAGAGTAAAAACTTATCGTGATATTAATGATTGATTTTATATGCATTTAAATGTATCCATGTTACATTTTTGCCTTTTTAGCAAACGTATTTGAACTTGTTATACTGATATTTAATTCATACGTCTGTTTTTATTACTTTATGGTTAAATAGTAAATTACATTTCATCCGCCTGGTAGAGAACCAGACGTAATAATAGAAAATTTTTATCAATTATACTATAGAAGAACAAACACTTGGAGTGTCTGTTTGTAATTTCAAGTTCAAGTTTAATTTCTTTCAATAGACAATTTTATTTAATTTAATAACACATATAATTGTAGTAACACCTACAATTGAATTAGCTTCAGAGGTCCAATTTGTGGACAAAACTAAAATAGCTTTACTTAAGAAATTACTTACACCAAAACTATTCGTGATAAAATTAAACTTTTTAATCATTTTCTTAAATAATAAATCGTCATAGTAGCAAATGATTGTTGCTGGCAAATTCGATGATAATCGAAAGGAATATTTATAACAAGTACTTTGTAATCAAATAACTTAATACGCCTTCAATGCAGCGGGGTTCTCCACCTTGAGTCTACAAGCTATGTATGTTGTAAAAAAGAATCATAGAAGTATACTATACTATATTCTGCAAAACTATACTCAAATAAAGCTGTACCGTTTTATTTACATGTACTATACGGTATAATAATATATATAGTTAATTAGTCGAATTTCAAAAAATCCAAGAATATTTTATTAATTCTACATCTACTCTGAATACTTTAAAGTAAAATAAAAAAGAAGTCGGTAGGAAAGAAAATTACGAATAGCTTTCTGTATTGAAATTGAAATTTTATTTTGAATTTTATTTCCAATACATTTCTACGATTTCTGTCAAATCGCAAAGATTGATTTTATGAACCTCCGTTGGTGAATCGTTAAGTTTTGCTTGACTATATAAATTGTGTCATCCATTTTATTACCACACTTTCTTGTACGTGGACATAAAAATATGGATATGGCTTTTTCTCTTTTTCACTCTGTTGCCTTGTGATTTCTATGGGATAATATTATCTACTTAAATTACATAGTATTTATTTAACTTTCGATGTAAGGTAAGCATATTTTTAGTTTTTATAGCTTTTAAAATAGACAGTTTTTTTTACAGAAAATACAAAATAATGCAAATCCGTTGTAAAAATGACCCGTTTAATAAGATTTACTAAATCAAATTCAATAATTTTTTTAAAACAAACGTAATTTACTTAGCTAATATATAATTATCTTATACTTTAAATTAATCACGCAAAACATTAAGCATCTGCTTAATTTTTTCTATACTTATGGGTACATCAAATTTTAATTGTTTACCTCTTTTGTGTTATGTATTAAGTCGTGTGTAAAACTGGGTCATAGTCATCACTTTACGTTGAAGCTTATTAATTTTCCGATTGTGCTCAGAACGCTTACAGTCACGCTTACTCGTACAAAAGGTTTACTGGATAGCATAATTAGCATTATTATTTAAATGACATTAGTCAAACATACATATATTTTTATTAAACTTATGCTAGTAAATATTTTATTTCTATAAATTCTCAATGCGCAGATATCTCAAAGTCTCAGAAATTTTATTCACTTGGCTAAAGTTACAAACATTTAAAATAAATTTTACTCACTTAAATTACTAAGCTATACTGCATATAAGCATAAGAACATACTATTAAGCCTTATCTATACAGGCTTATTATTTTATATATCTATTGCCCTTGAGGTTGGCGTAGTACTATATAATAGGCATTATTATTATATCGTATGATCGGTATCCTGCTGTTTATCTGATATATATTTAATGGTTTTAAATCGATTAAGAACTTTCTGAGTTTTTGTAAATAATATACAAAATATCAACGTTTCCTTTTTACAATATAAAAGATGTAAACATATATAAATCTATCCTTTTAAATATAAATTAAAATATGAAATTTACAGAATGCGAACTAACCATACATCATTAAGGAACTATCCTAACGGATATTTTTATAAAATGATTGCGACTGTCAATGGTTCGCCGTTTTAATGTTTTTAAATGCTTTAATGTTTTACATGCGAAGAATCCTTCAATAAATTCAGGCATAAGCCGTCTTGAAGGGTATGTAAATTACAACGACAACGCGGAACCAAAGGTGAAGAATTTTTGATGTTATCTCACTGACGTTCCGGAGATTAATGATTTTCTGCGCTTATGCAATCTGAAACTCCAACATTATACCTTAATAAAATGTTTTTGACCTTGATTCAAGGTTACCCTGATGTTTAAATATATATTAAATTTTCGTACAACTGTAGAGCATATTTAAAGTCGTTTGTGTATAAAGCCTTACCGCTAATAAAAAAAATCTTATTGTTATGATAATTATTTACTTATCAGTGTTAAAAAAACTCATAAGCTAATACGTTAATACGTGTTAGCCGACGCATTTTACTTTTACTAAAAAAGGACATCAACTCACTTTTTTGCGACATTTCAGCTTGCTTCTATTGGGTTCCCTGAAAATAGAGCTATACAAATTTTTATGTGTAATTAAAATTTTATAATATGTACATCTTATAAAATTTCTGTTTTACATAGATAATAAAATTAAAAAGAATTTCACTACCATTAAACCAGAACCCGGACCATCTTTTTTGTATATTTTATATTCTGATGGGATGCTTACAGACTATGCATCTGTAGGCAACTCTGCGCCAACGATAAACAATAACGCAATTTATGCTCAACATCGTAGACAAAGAGATGAAACATGAGAATTTCTCAAATGTTTCTTGCCACTATACTTGAAACACTGGACCGGGCAACTTTGGGATCCAGGACATAGCTTTGGAAAACACTTTGATTAGGTCTTCACACTTGACTACGACGCTCAATACGAGGTTCTTTATACACTTAAACAATAAGTTTACGACAAAGTCTAAGAGTACGTTGTTAGTTTTATTGAAACGTACTTTGGCACCAGAATTTCCAACACTAAAGCTCTGAATGTTAGTAGATAAGAGTTGAAACAATACGAAACTGTAAAAATAAATCTTGTTGACAAAACTAACGTCATTTCATGTAATTATATATAACTTAAATATCATGGTATACAGCTCACCGTATTATTTTTGTCCATGTATTATTAAAAGGGACTGCAGCAAAAAGTTGTACCGCTTATATATAAAACTTTCCCTTAAGCTTTCAGCTTCTTACTTAAGGACTTATAAAATGTCTATGCGAAGAAAAGTGTCACAAAAATTAGCATTTAATATGCAGTTTTAATATTCGTAACCCTAACATAATAAAGCGTCTAGTATAAATTTTAAACCTGAAATTCCGAGAACCTTATTGATAGAAATCTGATATCTCATTTAGTCCATTAGTTTTGTGCCTGTCGGAGCGGTTAGGATCAGAAACCGTTAGGTCAACCGCACACTCATTTGTCAACCGTTTTATATATAATTTACTTAGTATTTCGTATCTTATTGCGCATAAGTGTAAATAAGATCAATCAGACCAACTTTTCAATGCTCAATGAAACTTAAAGAAATTTTATGCATTTCTGCTTGTTAATGTAGTGTTCAGAGTAAGTTAGGAAAAATACGTAATTAAAATCATTGTTAATTCTATTTATAACTAACTCGTGAAACGATTTCAATGCATGAACTTTCATTTGTTGATTTAAGATAAGTCCATGTTTTCTTCAAACATGTAGAAAATTATATGAATTATTATGCATTATTAAATAGTGTTAATAAATATTGCATATGAATTAGCTTAACTGAAAAGTTTATTATTTTTATTCATGTCATAGTTTTTCATGTAGACTGATATAATCCATATCAATTAAGAACTATTTGTATTGTGTAGTTATTAACTGAAATTTTATTACATATCAGATTACTAGTTTTTGACGTAGGACTTAATATAATCATTAAACTTTTATTTTGATATTAATAGATATACTAATGCAACCTAATTTACTGTTAGAATAATTTATATGATATATATATGCTAATGAACATCGAATATTCTCGGAATACATTATTAAATAAAATTACTTTACGGATTTTATCGCAGTTTATTTACATTTTAAATTCCCGACGTTTCAACACTTTTCAGCGGCCGTGGTCACGGGTGAACAGGTAGTACACACAGTATGTCTACCTCGTGACCAGGCTCGAAAGTGTCGAAACGTCGGGAATTAAAATTAAATAAACGCGATAAATCATATAATTTTATTTAATAAATTTCTGTGTGTTTCTCTATAAATGCTTACTACCTAGATACTGTCATGTTATGTGGTTTTATTCACATTTAAAACTTTAAATGAAATACGTTGTTTAAATTCAAATCATTGTGTAATTTATTTAAAAACGATGGCTACACCTTAAAAGGTAGATATAAATGTAGCTTTACTTTACGGTAATTGTATGCTTTGAATCTTTTTATATTTTAGATAACGGTGACAGTCATCTACGTGTTGAGAATCGAAAAAAAAACAATAGCTAAACAATGCAATTACGTAATATTTTTATAGCCTTTAGCCTAAATTTGACATAGTAAGTTATTATACAAAAAGGATTCAAAAATTGATTCAACGAACGTAATCTGGGAGAAGTGTTAAAAAATTATAAGGTGATCGATATTGATGACGCTCATATTTATTTCGGTTTTATTTTTTGTTTATTCTAGTCGAACAAATGCTTACATATCGTCTTCATCATCATCATCTTCGTCATCAGCCTGTGTTAGTCTACTGCTGGACATTGGCCTCCCCTAATACACGCCTTCTCCATTTTAGGGTGTTTTGGATCGTATCCCACCACGCTGGTCTAATGCGGGTTGGTGAGTGGACCGACGTTTTACATGCCCATCCGACGCATGGATCATCTTACTTTTCAGACAATTGGGTGATCGGCCCTAACCAACTAGGAAACAACAATGAAAATTTGTTGAGTCCCGCAGGATTAGAACCACGACCTCCGGTTTTAAACCAAACACCTATACCACGAGGCTACGGAAGCATATTGTCTTACAAGTACAAAAAAGCAAATATTTTATTACTTGACGCTTTCGAGATGTAGTTCTAGCTCTCCCTCCCAGATCTGGCTAATCTCTGGAATGGAAGTTCTGTTTTTAACGGGATTTAACAGGAATATAGCTGGTGTGAATGAAAGGTACTTAGACCTACTTTTTCTTATAAATAAACAATAACATATTTATTTCTTTATATATTGCCACGGGGACATAGTATGTAATACCACCGTTTGATTGTATTACACACTAGCTAAGTGTTCAATTATCTAGGTTTTTTTCATTAGATTCTTAACATTTCTTTTCGTTTCAGTTAATTTTCTATTATTTTCTTTACTAAAGTCAAAACATTTGTCTTTTATTAATTTATTCTGAGATAGTACTAAACGGTCAGGTCTAAAGCTAGCATTAGTTAACTTAAAAAAAAAAACCTGTAATAAAATCTAACTATATTATTTATTTAACATTGTGTGTAATGGTTTAATGATTACTAAAGTTAACAATAATTTATTTATATAATAACTAAGCAGAATTTCCAACATAATTGCATTGTAAAACTCAGAATTTATATTGTATGGCCTTAAATACGTAAAGATTTATTTTGTCCGAATCATAAACTATACTCCTTTTTTACAAATATGATATTGACTAAGATATCGTAGTCCTCCTGAAAGGACCATTTAATTTAATAAGTTTCACAATTATGAACGTGTTTTATTAACCTTACGGTTCTCTTGTTTCTTTTTATGAGCTTAAATAGATACTTTATCGTAGTACGGTCTCTGGACAGCTTAAGAGGATTTCCTCGACGATATTTTAGAAAGAATAGTTCAACAACAATTATAAAATGAGTTACAAGTTTAATCATTTCATATTTTATTATATTTAATCTTGTTAAAAAGATAACAATATGATTTAGGCTGCTTTTTTATCTTCGTAAAAATATGTACTTTGTTGACAATTAAATTAAATTAACTAGTACAATAACATTGTTATTTCAATTTAAGAAACCATATTAGACGGATCAGAGGCAAAATATTATTTACAACATGTCATTATTACTAAAAACATTAAAAATTCCCACACAAAACTTTTTTATTATATTTATAATTTTTAAAGAAAAATCACAAACAGGTCAACGTTATAATATTGGAAGCTTTTTTTTAAATTTATAAATACTTTGTCAATTTCTTAGTTTTCTTTTGTAATGTATATAGGACTTAATAGAATGTCAGCGTAACCACAGCGTTATAGCTTTTCTTAACAACGTTGTTAACTTCATTACTCTGATCGTTATGTCTCGAACGCAAACTTTCCTAGTTAATTTAATTGCGCTCTAACTCAGGTTAACCTACACCTGAATGCGCGTTCTTCTACATTTTTTTCTGTAGTTTAGGCTAATAATAGTTAATATAACTTGTTCCAGTGCACTGCGGTTGTAAGATTTGAAATTATTCAAGAAATTAAACCTGATGTTTCCACTTTTCCAACGTTAATGGTCCATAATTAGACGTAGATGTTTAATGTCATAATGTAAGAGTAAAAATGTTTTCAAAGTTTAATACTAACATCATCATCATCAGCCTGTGTAAATCCACTGCTGGACAAGGCCTCCCCACAACATTAGGTATTTGGACCGTATCCGCCACGCTGGTCCAATGCCGGTTGGTGAGTGGACCGACTTTTACATGTCCATCCGACGAATGGATCATCTACTTTTCAGACAATTGGGTGATCGGCCCATATTGCCCTAACCAACTAGGAAACAACAATGAAAATTTGTTGAGTCCCTCAAGATTCAAACCCACGACCCCCGGTTTCTGAGCATATGCCCTATATGTATGGTATAACATAATTTGGACCACTTTTGCAGAACAAGCTAAAAATAATTTAAGTTCTTGTGTTGTGTATAGTTTTATGAATAATCATATTTCGGTAAACTTTATGTAGTGATTAGTCTGGTCATGAATGTTATGATGAACTGCATACTTTTTCAACTATCAGGTGTTACACATTTCCACACCTTTATGAAGTAAAGTTTTCTTTAGACAGACATCAGGTAGTACCAGGGTAATACCTTAGTGTCGAGTGACCACATTCTCACCCTACTTGCCCTACTTTTCGTCATGCCTTCGTAGGTAATAAAAAATATTATATGATCCTTGAAAGAGCTATTTCAGGTCTCTTTATGTTAAACCACCTTCTCAGTCTAGTTTCTGTACTTTTGGATATCAAAGGGATATTGTTCCTCGCCGATAGTAAAAATGACTTATCTTTTAGGTGGCTAAAATATATTTTTATAAAAGCTTTATTTGAGATAATGTCAATCTTGTCTGCCTTAAGTAAGGCAGGAAAACAGAACGCTTGCTCCATCTCTCTGAATTTTCACTTAACGTTTAAAAAGGCGTTTAGATAAATATGGAGGCGGGGATCAAGATTCAATGTCGTACATAATATAACTTTGTAATTATACGCCGTGAAACCATATCAATAGATAAAATGTTCTTCGAATGGATATATTTACTAAAGATATTAATAAAATATGTATGTTTGAAATCTAAACCACGCTAAAGACATAGGTACAATTGTTACCCTTATGTCTACAATTCACATTGTTTTATTTACTTCTTATTATTAATATTGTGCAATTTGAAGCGATGACGTGTCTTAATTAGACACAGTGCTTGATGCTTTCAATTATAGAGAATAAGAACCATCAATTACTTTTCATTTAAAAATGATAAATGTTAAAAAGCTCCCGGCAGCGGAAAAACGAAAATTAATCAAAAATAACCCGACCAGCTGTACATGTATAGGGTTATTTAGTGAAGCCGTATTTTAAGAGAAGAAAACAAATAAAAATACTGTATTTTGTAAGTCTAGAGTTATGCAGATCCATTACTTTGCTTAAACTCTACAATAAGTCAAACAGGTCTTTGCTTTAATGTAAGAGAGGCGTAGCGCAATTTTAATTTTCAGTAAAACTGAAAATATAGAACTGTAACAAACTCAATGGTTTAAACAAAATATTTTTCAGAATCCATTTATTATGTATTCCTTAAACACATTTTAAATTACCCTGTAACGTTTTTGTCATTTCTACATTTATCGGAACAAATTATGTATTACAAATGTATAAAAATTACAATAATATAAAATTTATTACACTTTATCGATAAAAGTATATATATATATATATATATATATTTTTGTATGTACACATAAATATATGTGAAAAGTCATGTGTGTGTATATATATAATATAGTTTATTACTGTACTTTAAATCATGGAGTACATGTACTTGTGCGTCTACTTCGACCTGTCAAAACTATCTTTAGGTCGGCTGTTAGAAAATACTTAGCAAAATAAGTAATATACTAAATAAATTAAGCTTACATGTGTTTAATATTTTGTGCAAAAGGTAAAATAAAAATAAATAAATTAAAGTAACCATTTCCGGTTAGTAAATCAATTCAACTAATCATGAGGCTACTCTAATTTTCTTTATTCTCTACTTTTATTAACTGTATCATTACTTACTTACTTATATATTAAGAATCCAGCACTTGTTATATCATCATGTTGTTTATGCGCTTTAACAAGAATTTTCATTAGCGTAAAGATTCAAAGTAAAAGAATGCATTTCTCGCGTGCTTTTGTACTTTCACAAACAATGCAGGTAACCTTTATCAGGCCTTGAAAATAATAAGAAAGTATCCAAGTACCGTAAAAAAAATTACAAAACTTTTGTTGCCAAGCGGATAAGCAGAAGATTTGATAACTCTTTCTAAATTTTAATAATAAGGACAATTTGATTGATATATTTTGCTCATTTGTAATGCATCGTAAGCTCATGTTAATGAAATTAATTTAGAATATATTCTTTTATTATATGTAACTATAACATTTATACAAATTGTATAATTTTAATCTCCCTACAGAAACATGATAATGTAAATAAGAAAACCTTTATGCCATTGATAAAATCTCTAATCAAATATGCAAATTCATTGTCGTTTAGAAACAAATTGATCTGATTTGATTATAGTGGATTCTTTTAATGTTCTGCCTTTTAACCTGATTTCCGGTCATCTCTAATGCAAAAAATTATTATCTATATGTAATATATACAATATATTTAGGAAAAATTCTTCTTAAGACGATCAGCAGAAAATTTTGCTCAAATAAATATATTCAATACCTATGATAAATGTACCAGATTACTTTCCTTTATAATTCCGTTTAACTGTGGGTTTTTATCTAGCATATAATTTACGTATCTTTTGACAATTAATGATTCTTCTAAATTACTAAAAGATTAGTAAAAGATCTCCGGGGCCCGGTAAATATGGGTCCCAAGGATCCATTCTTGGGCCTTTTCTCTTCCTCATTTATATAAACGACTTACATGTGTGATAAATAATAGCGAAGAGATAGTATTTTTGCTAGATGATACCTCCCGATTTTTAAATTAAACGACTACGTCAATAAATGACGAGTAAATAAACTCTCTCAGAGTAGCGGATTTTTAGTGTTAATAACTTGCTATTAAAACATGATTCTTCAAAATGTATTAGACATGACTAATGGGAACATGGTAAATTTGAAGGTTATAAATGGGAGGCGTTAGTGGTTGAATTCCTTATTTAAACAATGTAGATACGAATATACAAGCATATATATGCAGATATA
>JAGSMT010000784.1:0-51363 GCA_029286875.1 Lamproptera curius
AATTGAACGGTAAGGCATACAGTTTATGAACATGGGCGCTACATTTAAAATAGCGTGAATGACTCGTAATCGACGAAATCCATGTTTGAGTAGATAGGTCCGCGATAATGTAATTATTAAAACCTGGGATGTCCATTTTGAACGATTATATCGAGGGATATTTTAAACAATAAATGAATCTTGATCAAAACAAATCGCAAATACGAGTTTATAATTTACCGCAATTAACTAGTAATTGAACGGTCAATGCATCAGTTATGTAAACATACGGAGCGCTATATTTAAATAGCAAAATGACTCGTAATCGACAGAAATCAGCATGTTTGAGTAGACTGTGTACCGCTGTAACCAAATTATTCAAATCAGTTTGTCCATATAGAGCGATTATATCTAGGAAATATTTAAACAACAGGGAAATCTGATCCAAAACAAATCAAGACAAGTTGACAGTTTACCGCAATAACACAATATAATCGGTCAATCCTACCCGTTATATGGGCTAATACGAGGCGCTATATTAAAAAGCAAAAATAACTCTAATGAAAACAAATCGGCTTATTTGAGTAGAGAGTGAAACCGATAACCAATTATTTCAATCTTGGTATTATAAATGACGATTATATCGAGGAAATATTTAAACAACAGGTACGAATATTGATCAAATCAAATGCAAGTACGTTGACAGTTAACCGCAATAACACAAGTATTGGACGGTCTTGGCATACAGTTATATGGGTTTATACAGGCCTATATTAAAATGAAAATGATTCGTAATCGAGAAATCGGCATGTTTGAATAGACGTGTTGTGTAACACAATTATTTTAAATCTTGGTATTTCCATAAATGAGCGATTATATCGAGGAAATATTTAAACAACAGGTACGAATATTGATCAAAACAATCGGCAAGTACAAGTTGACGTTAACCCAATAACACAAGTATTGAACGGTCATGGCATACAGTTATATGGTTTATACAGGCGCTATATTAAAATAGCGAAAATGATTCGTAATCGACAGAAATCGGCATGTTTGAGTTGACGGTGTACCCGCGATAACGTAATTATTAAAATCCTGGGATGTCCATTTTGAACGATTTATCGAGGATATATTTAGACAATAAAATAAATCTTGATGAAACAAATCGGCAAGTACAAGTTGATAATTTACCATAACACAAGAATTGAACTTCAATTACAGATATAGGGCTTATATGGGCGCTATATTTAAATGCAGAAACCACTTAATCGAAACAAATCGGCATGTTTGGTAGACTGTAAACCGCGATAAATATTTATTAAAATCCTGGGATGTCCATTTTTGAACGAATTATATAGAGGATATATTTAAACAATAGAAATGAATCTTAATCAAAACAAATCCAAAGTACAAGTTGAAGTTTATCCAATAACACAAGAATTGAACGGTCAATCTACAGTCATATGGGCTAATACGGAGCGCTATATTTAAATAGCAAAAATGACTCAATTGACGAAATCGGCATGATTGGGTAGATTGGAACCGCGATAACGCAATTTAATTAAATCTTGTTATGTCCTATAAAAGGGATTTATCGGGGAAATATTTAAAACAGGTATGAATCTTGATCAAAACAAATCGGAAGTACAAGTTGATAGTTGGCAATAACATAAGTATTGAACCTCAAGGCCTAATTATATTGGGTTTATCAGAAAGGCTATATTAAAATAGCAAAAGATTTAATCGACGAAATTCGGCATGATTGATTAGACAGTGTACCGCGATAACGCAATTTTTAAATCTTGGATGTCCAATATGAGCGGATTATATCGGGGAAATATTTAAACAACAGGTACGAATTTGATCAAAACAAATCGGCAAGGGAAAGTTGATTTACCCAATAACAAATTATACGGTCAATGCCACCGTTATATGGGTTTAAACAGGCGCTATATTTAAATAAAAATGATTTCGTAATCGACAGAAATGGCATGTTTGAGTAGACTGTTCCCGGATAACGGTAATTATTAAAATCCTGGGATGTCCATTTTGAACGATCATATCGAGGATATATTTGAACAATAAAAATAAATCTTGATAAAACAAATCGGCAAGGTTGATAATTTACCGCAATAACACAAAATTGGAACGGTCAATGCCATCAGATATATGGCTTATAAGGCCTTTATATTTAAAAACCGGAAACCACTGAATGAAACAAATCGGCCATGTTTGGGAGACTGGAACCCGATAACGCAATTTTTTAATCTTGTTATGTCCATATATGCGCGATTATATCGGGGAAATATTTAAAACAACAGGGTATGAATCTTGATCAAAACAGATCGGCAAGTATAAGTTTATAATTTACCGCAATAACACGAATATTGAACGGTCAAGGCATACAGTTATGGGGCTTATACGGAGCGCTACACTTAAATAGCGTGAATGACTTAATCGACAGAAATCCGGCATGTTTGAGTAGATAGTGACCGCGATAATGTAATTATTAAAACCTTGGGATGTCCATTTTTGAACGATTATATCGAGATATATTTAAACAATGGAAATGAATCTTGATCAAAACAAATCGGCAAGTACGAGTTTATAATTTACCGCAATTACACAGTATTGAAACGGTCAATCGCTACAGTTATATGGCTTATCGGGCCGCTATTTAAAAGCAAATGACTCGTAACGAAAGAAATCAGCATGTTTAAGTAGACTGTGTACCGCTGTAACGCATTATTTAAATCGTGGTATGTCCAATATGAGCGATTATATCTAGGAAATATTTAAACAACAGGTACAAATCTTGATCAAACAAATCGGCAAGGTTAAGTTGACAGTTTACGCAATAAACAAGTATTATACGGTCAATGCCTACCGTTATAGGCTAATACGGAGCGCTATATTAAAATAGCAAAAATAACGTAATCGAAACAAATCGGCTTATTTGAGTAGAAGTGTACCGCGATAAAATATTTATTAAACCTTGGGATGTCCATTTTGAACGATCATATCGAGGATATATTTAGAGAATAAAATAAATCTTGATAGAAACAAACGGCGCCGTTAACAGTTTACCGCAATAACACGATTATATGGTCAATGCCTACCGTATATGGGTTTATACAGAGGCTATATTAAAATAGCAGAAATGATTCGTAACTACGAAATCGGCTTGTTTGAGTTGACAGTGTACCGGATAACGTAATTATTAAAACCTGGATGTCCATTTTGAACGATCATATCGAGATATATTTAGACAATAAAATAAATCTTGATAGAAACAAATCGGCCAATACAAGGTTGAAATTTACCGCAATAACACAAAAATTGAACGGTCAATGGATACCAGATATATGAAGTTTTATGGGAGCGCCTATTTAAATAGCAGAAACCACTGTAATCCAAATCGGCATGTTTGAGTAACTTTACCCGGAAAAATATTTAATTTAAAAAATCCTGGGATTCCATTTTTGAACGATTATATAGAGGGAATATATTTAAACAATAGAAATGAATTTTAATCCAAACAAATCGGCAAGTAAAATTGAAATTTTATTGCAATAACACAAAATTGAACGGTCAATGCATAAGTTATATGGGCTTTATACGGAGGCTATATTTTAAATAGCAAAATGACCAGTAATCGGAAGAAATCAGCAAATGTTTGAGTAGACTGTACCGCGATAAACGCAATTTTTAAATCTTGGTAAAGTCCATATATGAGCGATTATATCGGGGAAATATTTAAAACAACAGGTGCGAATCTTGATCAAAACAAATCCAAAGGTTAAAAGTTTTGCAATAACACAAGTATTATACGGTCAATGCCTCCGTTATATGGGTTTTAAGAGCGCTATTTAAATAGCAGAAATGATTCGTATTCGACAGAAAATCGGCATGTTTGAGTAGACTTGTACCGCGATAACGCAATTTTTTAAATCTTGGTTGTCCATATATGAGCGATTTATCGGGGAAATATTTAAAACAACAGGAAGAATCTTGATCAAAAAAATCGGCAAGTTGACAGTTTACCCTTAAACCAAGATTATAGGTCAATCCTACCGTAATAAGGGTTTATACAGAGCTCTATATTAAAATAGCAAAGAAATGATTTGTAATCGAAGAAATCCGGCATGTTTGGGTTGACAGTGTACCGCGATAACGTAATTATTAAAACCTGGGATGTCCATTTGAACAATCATATCGAGGGAATATTTAGGACAAATAAAAATAAAATCTTGATAGAAACAAATCGGCAAGTACAAGTTGATAATTTACCCAATTAACACAAAATTGAACGGTCCCAATCATACAGATATATGGGCATATGGGCGCTATTTTAAAAGCAAAACCACTCCTTAATCGAAACAAATCGGCATGGGAGACTGTTCGATAAAATTTTAAAAATCCTGGATGTCCATTTTGAAGATTATATAAGGGAATGGTTAAACAAGAAATGAATTTAATCAAAACAAATCCATACAAGTTGGAAATTTACCCAAATAATTTAAAATTATACGGTCCCCTTTACCTTATGGGCTTTAGGAGCGCTATATTAAAAAGAAAATAACCTGTAATCAAAACAAATCGGCTTATTTGGAGTAGAGGGTACCGCGATAACGCAATTATTTTAATCTTGGTATTTCCTAAATGAGGGTTTATATCGAGGGAAATATTTAAAAACAGGTACGAATTTGATCAAAAATAATCGGCAAGGTTAACAGTTAACCGCAATAACACAAGTATTGAACGGTCATGGCATACAATTTATATGGGTTTATACAGAGCCTTTATATTAAAATAGCAAAAATGACTCAAAATCGAACGAAATCAGCATGTTTGAGTAGACTGTTCCCGCGATAACGCAATTATTAAAACTTAAGATGTCCACTTTATAAACAGTTATATCGAGGGATATTTTAAACAACAGATATAAATTCGATCAAAACAAATCCAAAATGGCCTTATAATTTATTGCAAAACACTAATTTGTACGGTTTGCATACCGTTATATGGGCTAATGGGGGCCTATATTTAATTAGCAGAAATCAATCGAATCCAAACAAATCGGCTTATTTTGGAAAATTGACCCGCCATAACGCAATTTTTTTAATCTTTTTATGTCCATAAATGAGCGATTATATCGAGGGAAAATTTAAACCAACAGGTACGAATCTTGATCCAAAACAAATCGGCAAGGGGTTAAAGTTGACAGTTAACCGCAATAACACAATATTGAACGGTCAAGGCTGTTATATGGGTTTATACAGGCGCTTATATTGAATTTAAGGAAATGATTCCAAATCGACAGAAATCGGCAGATTGATTAGACAGGTCCCGATTAACCCGCAATTTTTTAAATCTAGGTATGTCCCATATGAGCGATTATATCGGGGAAATAAAAACAACGGTTTTGGAATCTTGATCCAAAAAAATCGGCAAGTACAAGTTGACAGTTTACCGCAAAACCCAAGTATTATACGGTCAATGCCTAAAGTTATATGGGTTTTTACAGAGGCGCTTATTAAAATTTAAAGATTCAAAATCGACAGAAATCGGCATGTTTGAGTTGACGGTGTCCGCGATAACGCAATTACTTCTTGGTATTCCCATAAATGAGGATTATTCGAGGGAAATATTTAAAAACAGGTACGAATATTGATCAAAACAAATCAAGGGGTACAAGTTGATAAATTAAGCAAAACAAGTTTGAACGGTCATGGCATACGGTTTATATGGGTTTATACAGGCGCTTAATTAAAAATAACAGAAAATGATTCGTAATCGACGAAATCGGCATGATTGATTGAGACGGTGTACCGCGAAAGGCAATTTTAAATCTTGGATGTCCATATATGAGCGATTATATCGGGGAAATATTTAAACAAATTTAAGAATCTTGATCAAAAAAACAGGCAATAAAGTTGACAGTTTACCGAATAATTTAAGTTATTACAGGCAATGCCTAAGTTTATGGGAATAAGGCCTTTATATTTAAAATAGAGAAATATTTTCTTATTCGACAAAATCGGCATGTTTTGGTTTAGAACAGTTCCGCGATAACGCAATTTTTTAAACCTTTGGTATGTTTATTGATTATATCGGGAAATAAAACAACAGGTCGTTTTCAAACCAAATCCAAGGGTTAAAGTTACAATTTACCGTTACAAGTATTATACGGTTAATTCCCACCAATTGGGTTTATACAAGGCTTATTAAAATAAAAAATAATCGACGAAAAATCCAAAGTTTGGTTGACAGTGTACCGCGATAACGTTAATAATTAAATCTGGGATGTCCATTTTTGGATCCTTCAGGGATATATTTAAAATAAAAATAAATCTTGGTAGAAACAAATCGGCAAGACCGGTTGATAATTTACCGCAATAAAAAAATTGGAACGGTCAATTCAGATATAAGGGCTTTATGGGCCTTTATATTTAAATAAGGAAACCACTGTAATCAAAAAATCGGCATGTTTGGGTAGACTGTGTGCCCGCGATAACGCAATTTTTTAAATTTAGGTATGTCCCATATATGCGCGATTATATCGGGGAAATATTTAAAACAACAGGTATGAATCTTGATCAAAACAAATCGGCGTTAAAGTTGATAGGCACCCAATACCCAAAGATTGAACGGTCAAGGCATACAATTATTGGGAATCAGAGCGCCATATTAAAATGGCAGAAATGATTCGTAACGACAGAAATCCTGATTAATTAGACTTGTACCGGGGTTGTAACCCAATTATTTTAAATCGTGGTATGTCCAATATGAGCGTTATATCTGGAAATATTTAAAAACAGGTACAAATCTTGATCAAAAAAATCGGCCAAGTCGGGACGGTTACCCCAATAACACAAGTATTATCGGTCAATGCCTACCGTTATAACAATACGGGCCTTATTAAAATAGCAAAAATAACTCGTAATCGAAAACCTCCATTTGAGTAGAGTGTACCCGGATAAAATATTTATTAAAATCCTGGGATGTCCATTTTTTGAACGGATCATATCGAGGGAATAGAGAAAAAAAAATCTTTATAAGAAACAAATCGGCAAGGTTAAACGTTTACCGCTCCAAAGTATTATACGGTTAATGCCTACCTAAATATGGGTTTATACAGGAAGCGCTATATTAAAAAATAGCGAAAATGATTCAAATAAACAGAAATCGGCAATTTTATTGACAGTGTACCGCGGATAACTAATTTATTAAAACCTGGGATGTCCATTTTTTGAACTATCATATCGAGGGATATATTTTAGACAATAAAAATAAATCTTGATAGAAACAAATCGGCAAAGGTTGATAATTTTCCCAATAAAAGAATTGAAGGCAATGGTAACAGATATATGAGCTTATATGGGGGCTATATTTAAATAAAAAACCACTGTAATCGAAACAAATCATGTTTGAGTGGACCGGTCCGCGATAAAATATTTATTAAATCCTGGGATGTCCATTTTGAACGATTTTATATAAGGGATATAAAACAATAGAAAATGAATTTTAATCAAAAACAAATCGGAAAGGAGTTTTATTGCAATAACACAAAATTGAACGGTCCCCAAGCAGTTATATGGGCTTATCGGACGCCAATTTAAATAGCAAAAAATGACTCGTAATCGAAAAGAAATCAGCATTTTGAGTAGACTGTTCCGCGATAACGCAATTTTTTAAATCTTTGGTATGTCCATATGAGCGATTATATCGGGAAATATTTTAAACAACAGGTGCGAATCTTGATCAAAACCTCGGTAAAGTTGAAGTTTACCGCAATAAACACAAGTATTATACGGTCAATGCCACCGTTATATGGGTTTTACAGAGCGCTATATTTTAGCAGAAAGTTCGTATTCGACAAAATCGGATTTTGGTAGACTTGTGTACCCGATAACGCAATTTTTAAACCGGTTGTCCAATATGAGGATTTATCGGGGGTTTAAACCAACAGGTTTGAATCTTGATCAAAACAAATCGGCAAGTACAAGTTGACAGTTTACCGCAATAACACAAGTATTATACGGTCAATGCCACCGAATATGGGGTTTATACAGAGCCTCCTTATATTAAAATAGCAGAAATGATTCGTAATCGACGAAATCGGCATGTTTGAGTTGACAGTGTACCCGATAACGTAAATTATTAAAATCCTGGGATGTCCATTTTTGAACGATCATACCGGGGATATATTTAGACAATAAAAATCTTTGATAAGAAACAAACGGGCAGGGACAAGTTGATAATTTACCCCAATAACACAAGAATTGAACGGTCAATGGCTCCAGAATATGGGCCTTATGGGGTATTTTAAAAACAGAAAACCCTCGTAATCGGAAACAAACGGCCATGTTTGAGTAGACTGTGTCCGGAAAAATATTTATTAAAATCCTGGGATGTCCTTTTGAACGATTATATAGGAGGGTTTTAAACAATAAAATGAAATCAATCAAAACAAACGGCAAAAGGAAAGTTGACAGTTTAGAATAACACAAGAATTGAATCAATCAACAGTCTTAAGGGCTAATACGGAGCGCTATATTTAAATAGCAAAATTGACTGTAATCGACAGAAACGGCATGATTGAGAGATTAAAACCCGATAACCAATTTTTAAATCTTTTATGGTCCATATAGCCAAATTATATCGGGAAAATATTTAAACAAAAAGGTATGAACTTTAAAACAAACCGGCAAGTTGATAGTTGACCGCAAACCATAAGTATTGAACGGGGTCAAGGCAAACAATTTGGGGATACAAACGCTTATTAAAATAGCGAAATGATTCGTAATCGACATAAATAGGCATGATTGATTAGGACAGTGTGCGATAACGCAATTTTTAAATCTTGGTATGTCCAATATGAGCTTATTATATTTGGGGAAATATTTAAACAACAGGAGAATCTTGATCAAAAAAAATCGGCAAGTACAAGATGACGGTTACCGCAATCACAAGTATTTACGGTCCAATGCCCTACCGTTTATGGGTTTTACAACCTTATTAAAATAGCAGAAATGAATTTAATCGACAGAAATCGGCATGTTTGAGTTGACAGTGTCCGCGATAACGTAATTATTAAAACCTTGGGATGTCCATTTTTGAACGATTTATCGAAGGGTTATATTTAACAAAAAAATGAATCTTGATCAAAACAAATCGGCAAGGCGTTGATAATTTTACCGCAAACACAAGAATTGAACGGCCAATGCATACAGATATAAGGGGCTTATATGGAGCGCTATATTAAAATAGCAGAAACCACTGTAATCGAAAAACAAATCGGGCCGTTTGAGTAGACTGTCCGTAAACGAATTAAAATCCTGGGATTCCATTTTGAACATTTGGGGAAGGGATAATTTTAAACAAAATATAAATCTCGGATCAAAACAAATCAAACGTAAAGTTGAAAACCCGCAATAACACAAGTATTAACGGTCAATGCCTACCGTTATATGGGCTAATACGGGCGCTATATTAAAATAAAAAAATAACCGTAATCGAAAACAAATCGGCTTTTGGAGGAGAGGAACGCGATAACCAAATTATTTCAATCTTGGTATGTCCATAAATGAGGAATTATTCGGGAAAATTTAAACAACAGGTAAGTATTGATCAAAACAAATCGGCAATAAAGTTGAAATTTAACCACAATAAACAAGTATTGGAAGGTCAAGGCATACAGTTATATAATTTACAAAACCCAATATTAAAATAGCAGAAATGATTCGTAATCGACGAAATCCAATTTTGAGAACTGTGTACCGCGATAACCAAATTATTAAAACCAAGTTCCACTTATAAAACAGTTATATCGAGGATATATTTAAACAATGGAAAATGTTTGACCAAACAAAATTCAGAAGTACAAGTTTATAATTTCGAAATTACACTAGTATTGAATTAGCAACATACCGGTTAAATAACAAAATCGGGCATTATATTTAAATTAGCAAAAATGATAGTAAATCACAGAAATCAAAGCATGTTTGAGGGACTGGTACCGCTGTAACCAAATTTAAATCGTGGTAGTCCATATAAGGAGCGGGATTATATTCCTAGGGAAATATTTAAACAACAGGACAAATCTTGATCAAAACAAATTGGGAAATTAAGTTGACAGTTTATATAATAACACAAGTTAGGAATGCCTACCGTTATATAAATACGGGCCTTTATATTAAAATAACAAAAATAACTCGTAATCGAAACAAATCGGCTTATTTTATAGAGGGTACCGCGATAACGCAATTATTTTAAATCTTGGTTAATTTAAATGAGCGAATTATTGAGGGAAATATTTAAAAAAAGGGTAAGAAAATATTGATCAAAAATAATCCTTGGAAGTACAAGTTGAAAAGTTAACCCAAACTTACAATTGAAACGGCATACAGGTTTATATGGGTTTATAAGAGCGCTATATTTAAAAAAAAAATGACTTAAAATCGACGAAACGCATGTTTGGAGACTGTGTCCGCGATAACGCAATTATTAAAACCTAAGATGTCCACTTTATAAAGTTATATCGAGGGAATATTTAAACAACAGAATAAATCTCGATTGAAAACAAACCCAATACCAAATAATTTTTGCAATAAAAATTAATATTTGGTACGGTCAATGCCTTCCGTTATATGGGCTAATACGGAGCCTATATTTAATTAAGAGAAATCAATCGTAATCGAAACAAATCGGCTTATTTGAGTAAAGGTGTACCGCCATAACGCAATTATTTTAATCTTGTTATGTCCATAAATGAGCGATTATATCGAGGAAGAAATTTAAACAACAGGTAAGAATCTTGTTCAAAACAAATCGGCAAGTACAAGTTGACAGTTTACCGCAATAACACAAGTATTGAACGGTCAAGGCATACAGTTATATGGGTTTATACGGAGCGCTATATTGAAATAGCAGAAATGATTCGTAATCGACTGAAATCGGCATGTTGATTAGACGGTGTACCGCGATAACGCAATTTTTAAATCTAGGTATGTCCATATATGAGCGATTATATCGGGAAATATTTAAACAACATGAATCTTGATCAAAACAAATCAGCAAGTACAGTTGACGGTTTACCGCAATAACACAGTATATACGGTCAATGCCTACGTTATATGAGTTTATACGGGCGCTATATTGAAATAGCAGAAATGATTCGTAATCGACTGAAATCGGCATATTTGAGAAGACATTGTACCGCGATAACGCAATTATGTAAATCTTGGTATGTCCATTTATGAGCGATTATATCAAGGGAAATATTTAAACAACAGGTACGAATACTGATCAAAACAAATCGGCAAGTACAAGTTGACAGTTTACCGCAATAACACAAGTATTATACGGTCAGTGCCTACCGTTATATGGGCTAATACGGAGCGCTATATTAAAATAGCAAAAATAACTCGTAATCGAAACAAATCGCCTTATTTGAGTAGAGAGTGTACCGCGATAAAATATTTATTAAAATCCTGGATGTCCATTTTGAACGATCATATCGAGGATATATTTAGAGAATAAAATAAATCTTGATAGAAACAAATCGGCAAGTACAAGTTAACAGTTTACCGCAATAACACAAGTATTATACGGTCAATGCCTACCGTAATATGGGTTTATACAGAGCGCTATATTAAAATAGCAGAAATGATTCGTAATCGACAGAAATCAGCATGTTTGGAGTTGACAGTGTGCCGCGATAACGTAATTATTAAAATCTGGGATGTCCATTTTGAACTATCATATCGAGGATATATTTAGACAATAAAAATAAATCTTGATAAAACAAATCGGAAGACAAGTTGATGTTGACCCAATACCATAATATTGAACGGTCAAGGCCTTTATGGGTTTTGGGGCTATATTAAAAACAGAAATGATTCGTAATCCGGGGAAATCGGCATGATTAATTGACGTTACCCTGTAACCAATTATTTAAATCGTGGTAGTCCATATAGAGCGATTATATCTAAGGAAATTTTAAACAACATCTCGATCAAAACAAATCGGCAATCACGTTGACAGTTTACCCCAATAACCAAATATTATCGGTCAATCCTACCGTTATATGGGCTAATACAGTGCTATATTAAAATAGCAAAAATAACCGTAATCGAAACAAATCCATTTGGTGGGGTGTACCCGGATAAAATATTTATTAAAATCCTGGGATGTCCATTTTGAACGTCATTCAGGGATATATTTAGAGAATAAAAATAAATCTTGATAGAAACAAATCGGCAATACAAGTTAACGTTTACCCAATAACACAAGTATTACGTCAATGCCTCCGTAATATGGTTTATACAGGCGCTATATTAAAATAGCGAAATGTTCTAATCGACAGAAATCGCATGTTTGAGTTGACAGTGTCCCGGATAACTTTTTAAAATCCTGGGATGTCCTTTTGAACTATCATATCAGGGATATATTTAACAATAAAAAATAAATCTTGTAAAACAAATCAAAGTACAAGTTGATAATTTACCCCAATAACACAAAATTGAACGTCAATGCATACAGATATATGAAGCTTATATGGAGCGCTATATTTAAATACGAAACCACTCTAATCGAAACAAATCCATGTTTGGGTAGACTGTGTACCGATAAAATATTTATTAAAAATCCTGGGATGTCCATTTTTGAACGATTATATGAGGATATTTTAAACAATAAAAGAATTTTTAATCAAAACAAATCGCAAGTACAAGTTGACAGTTTATTGCAATAACCAAAAATTGAACGGTCAATCATACAGTTATATGGGCTTATACGGGCCTATTTTAAATAAAAATGACTCTAATCGAAAAGAAATCAGCATGTTTGAGTGACTGTTCCCGGATAACAAATTTTTAAATCTTGGTATGTCCATATATGAGCGATTATATCGGGAAATATTTAAACAACAGGTGCAATTTTATCAAAACAAATCCAGTACAAGTTGACGTTACCCTAAACAAATAATACGGTCAATGCCTACCGTTTATGGGTTTTATACAGGCCTATATTTAAATAGCAGAAATGATTCGTATTCACAGAAATCGGCATGTTTGAGTAACTGAAACCGCGATAACGCAATTTTTAAATCTTGGTATGTCCATATATGAGCGATTATATCGGGAAATATTTAAAAAACAGGGTCAATCTTGATCAAAACAAATCGAAGTACAAGTTGACAGTTTACCCAATAACACAAGTATTATACGGTCAATGCCTACCGTAAATTGGTTTATCGAGCTCTATATTAAAATGCAAAATGATTCGTAATCGACAAAATCAGCTTTTGAGTTGACGTGACCCCGGGCTAATTTTAAAATCCTGGGATTCCATTTTTGAACGTTTATCAGGGATATATTTAGACAATAAAATAAATCTTGATAGAAACAAATCGGCAAGTACAAGTTGATAATTTACCGCAATAACACAAAATTGAACGGTCAATGCATACAGATATAAATTTATATGGGCCTATATTTAAATAGCAAAACCCTCGTAATCAAAAAAATCGCATGTTTGAGTAGACTTGTACCGCGTAAAATATTTATTAAAATCCTGGGATGTCCATTTTGAACATTATATGGGATATATTTAAACAATGAAATAATTTAATCAAAACTCGCAGAAAGTACAAGTTGACAGTTTTGCAATAACACAAAATTGAACGGTCAATCATACAGTCATATGGGCTAATAAGGGCCTATATTTAAATGCAAAAATGATTTAATCACGAAATCCAGATTGGAAAGACTGTGTCCCGATAACAAATTTTTTAAATCTTGGTATGTCCTTAGAGCTATTATATGGGAAATATTTAAACCGGTACGAAATCTTGTCAAAAAAATCCAAATTAAGATGACATTTACCCAATAACACAAGTATTATTTGCCTCTTATAGGGTTTATACGAGCCTTTATATTAAAATAGCAAGAAATGATTCTAATCGCGAAATCGCTTTTAGGTTGACAGTGTACCCGAAACGTAATTTATTAAAAATCCTGGATGTCCATTTTTGAACGATTTATCGAGGATATTTTAGACAATAAAATGAATCTTGATCAAAACAAATCCAAAATACAAGTTGATAATTTCCCATTCAAAATTGAACGGTCAATGCATACAGATATATGGGCTTATGGGCATATTAAAATCAAAATCGTAATCAAACAAATCAATTTTAGTGACTGTTACCTGGTTTTTTATTAAAAATCCTGGGATGTCCATTTTGAACGATTATAAAGGGATATATTTAAACAACAGTATAAATCTTTAATCAAAACAAATCGGCCATACAAGTTGGTTACCGCAATAACACGTTTAAGGTACCTCCGTTATATGGGCTAATCAGACCCTATTTAAAATAAAAAAATAACTCGTAATCCGAAACAAATCGGCTTTTTAAAGGGAAGGTGTCGCGATAACCCAATTATTTCAATCTTGGTATGTCCATAAATGAGCGATTATATCGGGAAATATTTAAAAACAGGTACGAATATTGATCAAAACAAATCGCAAGTACAATTGACATTAACCGAATCACAAGTATTGAACGGTCGGCTACAGTTATATGGGTTTTACGGCGCTATATTAAAATGCAGAAATGATTCGTAATCGACAGAAATCGGCATGTTTGAGTAGACTGTGCCGCGATAACGCAATTTTAAAATCCTAAGATTCCACTTAAAAACTTATATCGGGATATATTTAAACAATGGAAATGAATCTTGTCAAAACAAATCACAAGTAAATTTATAATTTACCGAAAACACTGTATTGAACGGTCATACATACAGTTATACATACGGGCCTATATTTAAATTAAAAATGACTATTAATCGACGAAATCAGCATGTTTGAGTAGATGTTACCCTTCAATTATTTAAATCGTGGTATGTCCATATATGAACGATTATATCAGGAAATATTTAAACAACGGTACAAATCTTGATCAAAACAAATCGGAAGTACAAGTTGACAGTTTACCCCAATAACAAAGTATTATCGGTCAAGCCCGTTTATGGGCTAATCGGGCGCTATTTAAAATAAAAAATAACTCGTAATCCAAAACAAATCGGCATTTGGTGAAATTCCGCGATAACCAATTTTTTAATCTTGGTATTTCCATAAAGGCGATTATATCGGGGAAATTTTAAACAAAGGTACGAATATTGATCCAAAAATAATCGGGTACAAGTTGACAGTTAACCAAATCCAAAGTTTAACGGTCATGGCAACAGTTATAGGGTTTTTATACAGGCGCTATTTAAAATCAAAAATGACTCTAATCGCAGAAATCAACTTTTTGAGTGCTTTTCCGCGATAACCAATTTTAAAATCTAAGATGTCCCTTATAAACAGTTATATCAGGGATATATTTAAACAACAGATATAAATCTCGTGAAAACAAATCCAAGTACAAACATAATTTATTAATAACACTAATATTGTCGTCAAAACCCATCCGTTATAGGGCTAATACGGGCCTATATTTAATTTGGGAAATCAATCTTCAAAAAAATCGCTTTTTGGTAAAAGGTGTACCCCATAAAATTATTTTTAATCTTTTATGTCCATAAAGAGCGATTATATCGAGGAAGAATTTAAACAACAGGTAGATCTTGATCAAAACAAATCGGCAAATTACAAGTTGACAGTTAACCCCAATAACACAAGTATTGAACGGTCATGGCCATACCAGTTATATGGGTTTATACAGGCGCTTTATAATTAAAATTAAAGAAATGATTCCGTAATCGACAGAAATCGGCATGATTGATGAGACAGTGTACCCGGATAACCAAATTTTTTTAAATCTTGGTATGCCATATATGAGCGATTATATCGGGGAAATATTTAAACAACAAATTTGAATCTTGATCAAAACAAATCAGAAATTACAAGGTTGACAGTTTACCCAATAACACAAGTATTATACGGTCAATCCTACCTTATATGGGTTTATACAGAGCGCTATATTTAAATAGCAGAAATGATTCGTATTCGACAAATCGGCATGTTAGAGTGAATAATTTCCCGATAAACCCAATTTTTTAAATCTTGGTATGTCCATATATGAGCGATTATATCGGGGAAATATTTAAACAACTTACGAATCTTGATCAAAACAAATCCTTGAAGTACAAGTTGACCCAGTTTACCCAAATAACACAAGTATTATCGGTCCCAATCCTACCGTAATATGGGTTTATACAGAGCTCTATATTAAAAACAAGAAATGATTCGTAATCGACAAATCCATGTTTTGGGTTGACGGGTGCCGCGATAACGTAATTTTAAAATCCTGGGATGTCCATTATAAAACAGTTATTAATTCAGGGATATATTTTAAACAACAGATATAAATCTCCGGTGAAAACAAATCCAAGGTACAAACATAATTTTATTAATAACACTAATATTGTACGGTCGAAAACACATCCGGTTAATAGGGCTAATACGGGGCTATATTTAAATTAAGAAATCAATCTTCCGAAACAAATCGGCTTTTTGGTAAAAGGTGTACCCCATAAAATTATTTTTAATCTTTTATGTCCATAAAAGAGCTTGAATTATATCGAGGAAGAATTTAAACAACAGGTAGAACTTGATCAAAACAAATCAGCAAGTACAAATTTGACATTAACCCCAATAACACAAGTATTGAACGGTCATGGCCATACCAGTTTATGGGTTTATACAGGCCTTTATATTAAAATGAAGAAATGATTCCTAATCGACAGAAATCGGCATGATTGATGGACGGTGGACCAGATAACAAATTTTTTAAATCTTGGTATGTCCCTTAAGGCGATTATATCCGGGGAAATATTTAAACAACAGGTACGGAATCTTGATCCAAAACAAATCAGCAAGTACAAGTTGAATTTACCACCAATAACACAAATTATTATACAGTCAAATACCTACCAATTATATGGGTTTTTCGGAGCGCTATATTTAAATAGCAAGAAATGATTTCGTATTCGACGAAATCGGCATGTTAAGTAGGATTGTCCCGGATAAACCAATTTTTAAAATCTTGGTATTGTCCATATTGAGCTTTGATTATATCGGGGAAATATTTAAACAACAAATTGAATCTTGATCAAAACAAATCCGAAGTCCAAGTTGACCCAGTTTAAATAACCACAAGTATTATCGGTCCCAATACCTACCGTTAGGGTTTATACAGAGCTCTATATTAAAATTAGCAAGAAATGATTCGTAATCGAAAATCCATGTTTTGGGGTTGAAGGGTGTCCGCGATAACTAATTTTAAAATCCTGGGATTCCATTTTGGAACGATCATATCGGGGGATATATTTAGACAATAAAAATAAATCTTGTAGAAACAAATCCTTGAAATTACAAGTTGATAATTTCCCAAATAACCTAAAAGAATTGGTCCAATGCATACCAGATATATGGGCTTATATGGGCCTTTATATTTAAATAGCAGAAACCCTCGTAATCGAAACAAATCGGCTTTTGGAGTAGACTGTCCCGGAAAAATATTTATTAAAAATCCTGGGATGTCATTTTGAACATTAAATTAGGGGATATATTTAAACAATAGAAAATGAATCTTAATCAAAACAAATCAGAAGTACAAATTTGACAGTTTTTGCAATAACACAAAATTGAACCCGGTCAATAACATACATCAATTATGGGCTAATACGGGCGCTATTTTAAAATAACCAAAAATGACCCTAATCGACGAAATCGGCATAAATTGAGGTAGAACCTTGAACCCGCGATAACGCAATTTTTTAAAATCTTGTTATGTCCCTTTGGCGCGATTATTCGGGAAATATTTAAACAACAGGGTATGAATCTTGATCAAAACAAATCCGGCAAATTACAAGGTTAGTTGACCCTTCCTTAAGTATTGAACGGTCAAGGGCATACAGTTAAATGGGTTTTAAGGAGCGCTATAAAAATGGCAAAATGATTCGTAATCGACATAAATAGGCATGATTGATTGGACAGGGTGCGATAACCCAATTTTTAAATCTTAAGTATTGTCCCAACCGCAGGCTAAATTATATCCGGGAAATTTTAAAACAACAGGTACGAAATCTTGGATCAAAACAAATCCGGCAAGTCAAGATGACAGTTTACCCAATAACAAAATTATTATACGGTCAATTCCCGGGTTTATGGGTTTATACAAGGCGCTATATTAAAATAGCAGGAAATGATTCTAATCGACGAGAAATCCAATTTTGAGTTGACGGTGTACCGCGATAACGTAATTTTAAAAATCCTGGGATGTCCCATTTTGAACCGATTATATCGAGGGGATATATTTAGACAATAAAAAATGATCTTGATCAAACAAATCAGAAATTACAAGTTGATAATTTACCATAATCCGAAATTGAACGGTCCAATGCATCAGAAATATATGGGCATATGGGCCTTTATATTAAAATAAGGAAACCACTCGTAATCAAGGAAACAAATCAATTTTTGAGAGCTTGGACCGTGATAACGTATTTATTAAAATCCTGGGATGTCCATTTTTGAACGATTATATGAAGGGATATATTTAAAAACAGATATAAATCTCGATCAAAACAAATCCAGCCGTACAAGTTGAAAGTTTACCCGCAAAACCACAAGTATTATACGGTCCAATCCTACCGTTATTGGGCCAAATACCGGGCCTTTATATTAAAATGGCAAAAAATAACTCTAATCCGAAACAAATCGGCTTATTTGGTGAGGTGTAACCGATAACCAATTATTTCAATCTTGGTATGTCCATAAATGAGCCGATTATATCGGGAAATATTTAAAGAAAAGTTTAACGAAAGTCAAAACAAATCGGCAAGGTACAAGGTTGACAGTTAACCGCAAAACACAAGTATTGAACGGTCATGGCATACAGTTATATGGGTTTATACAGGCCTAATTAAAATGGCAGAAATGATTCGTAATCGACAGAAATCCTGTTTTGATGACGTTCCATAACCCAAATTTTAAAAATCCTAAATGTCCCACTTATAAACGTTATTCGGGTTATTTAAACAATGAAATGAATCTTGATCAAAAAAATCAGCAAGTACAAGTTTATAATTTTGAAAACACTGTATTGAACGGCATACAGTTATATAAACATACGGACGCTATATTTTGGCAAAATGATAGTAATCGACAGAAATCACATGTTTGAGTAGACTGGACCCCCAACCAATTATTTAAATCGTGGTTGCCATTAGAGCGATTATATCTGGAAATATTTAAACAACGGTACAAATCTTGATCAAAAACAAATCGGAAGTCAAGGACGGTTACCGCAATAACCAATATTATACGGTCAATCCTACCGTTATTGGGGTAATCAGGCTATATTAAAATAAAAAATAACCTTAATCGAAACAAATCCAAACTTTTGGTGGGTGTACCGATAACGAATTATTTTAATCTTGGTATTTCCATAAATGAGCGATTATATCGAGGAAATATTTAAACAACAGGTACAATATTGATAAAAATAATCGCAAGTACAAGTTGACAGTTAACCCATCCTATTGAACGGTCATAACGTTATTGGGTTTATACGAGCGCTATATTAAAATGAAAAATGACTCTAACCGAAATCAGCATGTTTGGTAGACTGGACCGCGATAACCAATTATTAAAATCCTAAGATTACTTATAAACAGTTATATCAGGGGATATATTTAAACAACAGATATAAATCTCGTCAAAACAAATCAGAAGTACAAACATAATTTATTCAATAACATAATATTGTCGGTCAATCATACCGTTATATGGGCTATCGGGGCCTATTTTAATTAGAAATCAATGTAATCAAACAAATCGGCTTATTTGAGTAAAGGTGTCCATAAACCAATTATTTTAATCTTTTTGTCCATATATGAGCATTATTCCCGGAAATATTTAAACAACGGTCAATCGTCAAAACAAATCGAATACAATTGAATTTACCAAATAAACGTATTTACGGTCAATCCTACCGTTATTGGGTTTATACAGAGCTATATTAAAATGCAGAAATGATTCGAATCGACGAAATCACATGTTTGGGTTGACGTGTCCGCATAACCAATTTTTCAATCTTATTCCATAAATGACGATTATATCAGGAAATATTTAAAAACAGGTACGAATATTGATCAAAAAAAATCCAAAGTAAAGTTGACAGTTAACCCAATAACACAAGTATTGAACGGTCATGGCATACAGTTATATGGTTTATACAGGCGCTATATTAAAAACGAAATGATTCGTAATCGACGAAATCCAGTTGATGAGACGTGTCCCGATAACCAATTTTTAAATCTTGGTATGTCCTATTGAGCGATTATAAAGGGAAATATTTAAACAACGGTACGAATCTTGATCAAAACAAATCGCAAGTACAAGTTGACAGTTACCGCAATAAACAAGTATTATCGGTCAATGCCTACCGTTATGGGTTTATACGAGGCTATATTTAAAAGCGAAATGATTCTTTCGACGAAATCGGCATGTTTGAGTAGACTGTGTCCGCGATAACGCAATTTTTAAATCTTGGTTGTCCTATATGAGCGATTATATCGGGAAATTTTAAACAACATACGAATCTTGATCAAAACAAATGGCAAGTACAAATTGACGTTTACCGCAATAACCTGTATACGGTCAATGCCTACCGTAATTGGGGTTTTATACAGAGCGCTATATTTAAGCCGAAATGATTCGTAATCGACAAGAAATCGGCATGTTTCCCGGGTTGACAGTGTCCGCGATAACTAATAATTAAAAATCCGGGATGTCCATTTTTGATCATATCGAGGGATATATTTAGACAATAAAAATAAATCTTGATAAAACAAATCGGAAAGTACAAGTTGATAATTTACCCAATAACACAAGAAATTGAACCGGTCAATGCATCAAGATATATGGGGAAAAAGGACGCATTTTAAATAGCAGAAACCACTCGTAATCAAAACAAATGGCATGTTTGGAGTGGGCTTGTGCCGCGATAACAAATTTTTAAAAATCAGGTATGTCCATATATGCGCGATTTATCCCGAAATATTTAAACAACAGGTATGAATCTTGGTCAAAACAAATCCAGAGTACAAGTTGATATTGACCCAAATAAAGTATTGAACGGTCAAGGCATACCAGTTTATGGGTTTATACAAAATTTATATTAAAATAACAAAATGATTCTTTAATCGACAGAAATCGGCATGATTAATTAGACAGTGTACCCGGATAACCCAATTTTTAAATCTTGTTATGTCCATATTTGAGCGATTATACGGAAATATTTAAACAACAGGTATGAATCTTGATCAAACCAGATCGGCAAGTTAAGTTGACAGTTTACCGCAATAACACAAGATTATACGGTCAATGCCTACCGTTATATGGGTTTACAGAGCCTATTTAAAATAGCGAAATGATTCGTAATCGACGAAATCGGCATGTTTGAGTTGACAGTGTACCCGATAACGTAATTATTAAAATCCTGGATGTCCATTTGAACGATTATATCGGGATATATTTAGACAATAAAATGAATCTTGATCAAAACAAATCGGCAATACAAGTTGATAATTTACCGCAATAACACAAAGAATTTAACGGTCAATGGATACAGATATGGGGCTATATGGAGCGCTATATTAAAATAGCAGAAACCACTGTAATCGAAACAAATCGATGTTTGAGTAGACTGTGACCGCGATAAAATATTTATTAAAATCCTAAGATGTCCACTTATAAACGGTTATATCGAGGGATATATTTAAACAATGGAAATAAATCTTGATCAAAACAAATCGGCAAGTACAAGTTTATAATTTACCGCAATTACACTAGTATTGAACGTCAATGCATACCATTATATAGCTTATACGAGCGCTATATTTAAAAGCAAAAATGACTCGTAATCGAAAAGAAATCAGCATGTTTAAGAACTGTGTACCGCTGTAACGCAATTATTTAAATCGTGGTATGTCCATATATGAGCGATTATATCTAGGGAAATATTTAACAACAGGTACAAATCTTGATCAAAAAAGTTTACCGCAATAACACAAGTATTATACGGTCAATGCCTACTGTTATATGGGCTAATACGGAGCGCTATATTAAAAAAGCCAAAATAACTCGTAATCGAAACAAATCGGCTTATTTGAGTAGAGAGTGTACCGCGATAACGCAATTATTTTAATCTTGTTATCTCCATAAATGAGCGATTATATCGAGGGAAATATTTAAACAACAGGTACGAATATTGATCAAAACAAATCGGCAAGTACAAGTTGACAGTTAACCGCAATAACACAAGTATTGAACGGTCATGGCATACAGTTATATGGGTTTATACAGAGCGCTATATTAAAATAGCAGAAATGATTCGTAATTGATAGAAATCGGCATGATTGATGAGACAGGTACCGCATAAACGCAATTTTTTAAATCTTGGTATGTCCATATATGAGCGATTATATCGGGGGAAATATTTAAACAACAGGTACGAATCTTGATCAAAACAAATCGGCAAGTACAAGTTGACAGTTTACCGCAATAACACGAGTATTATACGGTAAAATGCCTACCGTTATATGGTTTATACAGAGCCTATATTTAAATAGCGAAATGATTTCGTATTCGACAGAAATCGGCATGTTTGATGACGGAGCGATTATATCGGGGAAATATTTAAACAACAGGTACGAATCTTGATCAAACAAATCCAAGTACAAGTTGACAGTTTACCGCAATAACACAAGTATTATACGGTCAATGCCTACCGTAATATGGGTTTATACAGAGCGCTATATTAAAATAGAGAAATGATTGTAATCGACAGAAATCGGCATGTTTGAGTTGACAGTGTACCGCGAAACGTAATTATTAAAATCTGGGATGTCCATTTTGAACGATCATATCGAGGGATATATTTAGACAATAAAAATAAATCTTGATAGAAACAAATCGGCATCAAGTTGATAATTTACCCAATAACACAAGAATTGAACGGTCAATGATACAGATATAGAGCTTATATGGGCCTATATTTAAATAGCAGAAACCACTCGTAATCGAAACAAATCGGCATGTTTAGTGACTGTCCGCGATAAAATATTTATTAAAATCCTGGATGTCCATTTTGAACGATTATATAGAGGATATATTTGGACAATAAAAATAAATCTTTATAGAAACAAATCGGCAAGAAAGTTGATAATTTACCCAATAACAAAGAATTGAACGGTCAATGCATCAGAATATGAGCTTATATGGAGCGCTATATTTAAAAGCAGAAAACCACTCGTAATAAAACAAAATCGGCAATGTTTTGGAGTAGACTGGGTGTACCGGAATAACGTATTTATTAAACCTTGGGAGTCCATTTTGGACGATTTTAAGGAAGGGATATATTTAAACAACAAATAAATCTCGATCAAAAACAAATCGGCAAGTTAAAGTTGAAAATTTAACCCAATAACACAAGTATTATACGGTCCAATGCCTCCCGTTATATGGGGTAATACGGGCGCTTAATTAAAATAGGCAAAAAATAACCGTAATGAAAATCGGCTTTTTGAGTAAGAGTGTAACGCGATAACGCAATTATTTCAATCTTGGTATGTCCATAAATGGCCGATTATATCGAGGAAATATTTTAAAAAAGGTAGAATATTGATCAAAACAAATCGGGAAGGTACGGGTTAACCCAATCCCGTTTGAACGGTCAATGCATACAGTTATAAGGGTTTATACCAGAGCGCCATATTAAAATAGCAGAAAATGATTCGTAATCGATAGAAACCGGCATGTTTGTGTAGACTGTGTACCGGATAACGCAAATTAAAACCTTAAGGATGTCCACTTATAAACAGTTATATCGGGGAAAAAACAATGGAAATAATCTTGATCCAAACAAATCCAGCAAGAAGGTTTATAATTTACCGCAATTACACTAGTATTGAACGGTCAATGCATACAGTTATATGGTTTATACGGGCGCTATATTTAAAATAGCAAAAATGACTCTCAATCGACAGAAATCAGCATGTTTGAGTAGACTTTGAAACCGCTGTAACGCAATTATTTAAATCGTGGTATGTTCCATATATGAGGGTTATATCCGGAAATATTTAAACAACAGGTCAAATTTCTTGATCAAAACAAATCGGCGGGAAAAGTTGACGTTTACCGCAATAACACAAGTATTATACGGTCAATCCTACCGTTATATGGGCTAATTGGGCGCTTATTAAAAAGCAAAAATAACTCGGTAACGAAAACAAACGGGCTTATTTGAGGAAGAGAGTGTACCCGATAACCCAATTATTTTAATCTTGGTATTTCCAAAATGAGCGAAATATATCGAGGGAAATATTTAAACAACAGGAGAATATTGGATCCAAAACAAATCGGCAAGTAAAGTTGAAAAGAACCGCAAAAACAAGTATTGAACGGTCAATGGCATAACAGTTATATGGGTTTATACAGGCGCCAATTAAAATAACAGAAATGATTCGTAATCGAAAGAAATCGGATGATTGATTAGACGGTGTCCGCGATAACGCAATTTTAAATCTTGGATGTCCAATATGAGCGATTATATCGGGGAAATATTTAAACAACAGGTACAATTTGATCAAAACAAATCGGCAAGTAAAAGTTGATTTAACCACCAATAACACTATTATTATACGGTCAATGCCTACCGTTATATGAGTTTAACAGAGCGCTATTTTAAATAGCGAAATGATTCGTAATCGACAGAAACGGCATGTTTTGAGTAGACTGTGTCCCGCGATAACGCAATTTTTTAAATCTTGGTATGTCCATATATGAGCGATTTAAATATCGGGGAAAATTTAAAACAACAGGTACGAATCTTGATCAAACAAATCGGCAAGACAAGTTGACAGTTTACCGCAATAAAAAGTTTTACATTCAATGCCCTTACCGTAATATGGGGTTTTATACAAGCGCTATATTAAAAAGCGAAATGATTCCCAAATCGACAGAAATCGGCATGTTTGAAGGACAGTGTAACCGCGATAAGAATTATTAAAAACCTTGGGATGTCCATTTTGAACGATCATATCGAGGGATATATTTAGACAAAAAAATAAATCTTGATAAAACAAATCGGGAACAAGTTGTTAATTTAAGCAAACCGGAATTTGGGGTCAATTTAACAGAATATGGGCATATGGAGCGCCATATTTAAATAACAGAAACCACCTAATCAAAACAAATCGGATGTTTAAATTTAAAATTTAGGATAAAATATTTATTAAAATCCTGGGATGTCCATTTTGAACGATTATATAAGGATATATTTAAACAATTGAAATGAATCTTGATCAAAACAAACGGCGTTACAAGGACAGTTTATCCGCAATAACACAAAAGAATTGAAGGTCAATGCAACAGTCATATGGGCTTACGGCGCTATATTTAAAATAGCAAAAAATGACTTCGTAATCGACAGAAATCCATGATTGAGTAGATCGAACCGCGATAACGCAATTTTTAAATCTTTTTGTCCATATATGCCGGATTATATCGGGGGAAATATTTAAACAACAGGTATGAATCTTTGGATTAAAACAAATCGGCAAGAATAAGTTGATAGTTGGGACCGCAATACCATAAGTATTGAAGGTCAAGGCATACAGTTATATGGGTTTATACAGAGGCCAATTAAAAAAGAAGAAATGATTAATCGAAGGGAAATCCATGATTAATTAGAAAAAAGGATAACGCAATTTTTAAATCTTGTTATGTCCATATTTTGAGCGGATTATAGGGAAATATTTAAACAACAGGTTGAATTTGATCAAACCAGATCGGCAAGTGTTGACAGTTTACCGAATAACACAAGTATTATACGGTCAATGCCTACCTTATATGGGTTTTATAAGAGCGCCTATTAAAATAGGTGATTGTAATCGACAGAAATCGGATGTTTGAGTTGACAGGTACCGCGATAAGTAATTATTAAAAACCTGGGATGTCCATTTTGAACGATCATATCGAGGACATATTTAGACAATAAAAATAAATCTTATAGAAAACAAATCGTGAAGTACAAGTTGATAATTTACCGCAATAACACAAGAATTGAACGGTCAATGGATACAGATATATGGGCTATATGGAGCGCTATATTAAAATATGAGAACCACTCGTAATCGGAAACAAACAGCATGTTTGAGTAGACTGTGTACCGCGATAAAATATTTATTAAAATCCTGGGATGTCTATTTTTGAACGATTATATAGAGGGATATATTTAAACAATAGAAATGAATCTTGATCAAAACAAATCGGCAAGTACAAGTTGATAATTTACCGTAATAACACAAGAATTGAACGGATCAATGCATACAGATATATGGGCTTATATGGAGCGCTATATTTAAATAGCAGAAACCACTCGTAATCGAAACAAATCAGGCATGTTTGAGTAGACTGAGAAATCGCGATAAAATATTTATTAAAATCCTGGGATGTCCATTTTGAACGATATATAGAGGGATATATTTAAACAATGGAAATGAATCTTGATCAAAACAAATCGGCAAGTACAAGTTTATAATTTACCGCAATTACACTAGTATTGAACGGTCAATACATACCGTTATATGGGCTTATACGGAGCGCTATATTTAAATAGCAAAAATGACTCGTAATCGACAGAAATCAGCATGTTTGAGTAGACTGTTAACCGCTGTAACGCAATTATTTAAATCGTGGTATGTCCATATATGAGCGATTATATCTAGGGAAATATTTAAACAACAGGTACAAATCTTGATCAAAACAAATCGGCAAGTACAAGTTGACAGTTTACCGCAATAACACAAGTATTATACGGTCAATGCCTACCGTTATATGGGCTAATACGGAGCGCTATATTAAAATAGCAAAAATAACTCGTAATCGAAACAAATCGGCTTATTTGAGTAGAGAGTGTACCGCGATAACGCAATTATTTTAATCTTGTTATCTCCATAAATGAGCGATTATATCGAGGGAAATATTTAAACAACAGGTACGAATATTGATCAAAACAAATCGGCAAGTACAAGTTGACAGTTAACCGCAATAACACAAGTATTGAACGGTCATGGCATACAGTTATATGGGTTTATACAGAGCGCTATATTAAAATAGCAGAAATGATTCGTAATTGATAGAAATCGGCATGATTGATTAGACAGTGTACCGCGATAACGCAATTTTTTAAATCTTGGTATGTCCATATATGAGCGATTATATCGGGGGAAATATTTAAACAACAGGTACGAATCTTGATCAAAACAAATCGGCAAGTACAAGTTGATAATTTACCGCAATAACACAAGAATTGAACGGTCAATGCATACAGATATATGGGCTTATATGGAGCGCTATATTTAAATAGCAGAAACCACTCGTAATCGAAACAAATCGGCATGTTTGAGTAGACTGTGTACCGCGATAAAATATTTATTAAAATCCTGGGATGTCCATTTTTGAACGATTATATAGAGGGATATATTTAAACAATAGAAATGAATCTTGATCAAAACAAATCGGCAAGTACAAGTTGATAATTTACCGCAATAACACAAGTATTGAACGGTCAAGGCATACAGTTATATGGGTTTATACAGAGCGCTATATTAAAATAGCAGAAATGATTCGTAATCGACATAAATAGGCATGATTGATTAGACAGTGTACCGCGATAACGCAATATTTTAAATCTTGGTATGTCCATATATGAGCGATTATATCGGGGGAAATATTTAAACAACAGGTACAAATCTTGATCAAAACAAATCGGCAAGTACAAGTTGACAGTTTACCGCAATAACACAAGTATTATACGGTCAATGCCACCGTTATATGGGTTTTTACAGGCCCAAATTTAAATAGCAGAAATGATTCGTAATCGACGAAATATGCATGTTTGAGTGACGTGTACCGCGATAACCAATTTTTTTAAATCTTGGTATGTCCATATATGAGCGATTATATCGAAATATTTAAACAAAGGAAGAATCTTGATCAAAACAAATCGGCGACAAGTTGACGTTTACCGAAATAACCAAAGATAAACCAAGCCTACCGTTATATGGGTTTATACAGGCGCTATATTAAAATAGCAGAAATGATTGAATCGACAGAAATCTGCATGTTTGGGTTGAAAGTACCGCGATAACGTAATTATTAAAATCCTGGGATGTCCATTTTGAACGAACATATCGAGGGATATTTTAGACAATAAAAATAAATCTTGATAAAACAAATCGGCATGAAGTTGATAATTTCCGCAATAACACAGGAATTGAACGGTCAATGATACGAATATGGGCTTATATGGAGCGCTATTTTAAAAAAACCCTGTAATCGAAAAAATCGGCATTTTGGTGATTTGGGCCCCGATAAAAATTTATTAAAATCCTGGGATGTCCATTTTGAACGATTATATAGAGGGATATATTTAAACAAAGAAATGAATTTGATCAAAACAAACCCCAAGCTTTGACAGTTTACCGCAAAACACAAGAATTGAACGGTCAATGCATAATATGGGAATAGGGCCATTTTAAATAGCAAAAATGACCTAATCGACAGAAATCGGCAATTTGAGTAGACTGTGAATCGCGATAACGCAATTTTTAAATCTTGTTATGTCCAAAATGAGCGATTATATCGGGGAAATATTTAAACAACAGGTATGAATCTTGATCAAAACAAATCGCGTGTTGACAGTTTAATGCCAAATATTGAACGGTCAATACAGATTATGGGCTTATACGGGCGCTATATTTGAATAGCAAAATTACCGTAATCGACAGAAATCGCATGTTTGAAGATTTCCGCTTCCAATTATTTAAATCGTGGTATGTCCATATGAGCGATTATATCTAGGGAAATATTTAAACAACAATCAAATCTTGTAAAACAAATCCAATACAAGTTGACGTTTACCGCAATAACACAATATTTGGTCAATGCCTACCGTTATATGGGCAATACGGGCGCTATTTAAAAACAAAATAACTCGTAATAAAAAATCGGCATTTATGAGGTACCGCGATAACCAATTTTTAATCTTTTTTCCATAAATTAGCGATTATATCAGGGAAATATTTAAACAACAGGTACAATATTGATCAAAACAAATCGCAAGTACAAGTTGACAGTTAAACGAATCCGGTATTGAAAGGTCAGCATGTTTATGGGTTTATACAGAGCGCAATTAAAAAACAAAATGATTCGTAATCGACAGAAATCCATGATTAATAAGACAGGTACCCGGATAACCAATTTTTAAATCTTGGTAGTCCTAATGAGCATTATATCGGGAAATATTAAAACAACAGGTACAATTTTCAAAACAAATCGGAAAGTACAAGTTGACAGTTTACCCAATAACACAAAATTGAACGGTCAATGCAAGTTATATGGGCTAATACGGACGCTATATTTAAATAGCAAAATGATTCGTAATCGACAGAAATGATGTTTGAGTGACTGTAACCGCGATAACGCAATTTTTTAAATCTTGGTATGTCCATATATGAGCGATTATATCGGGGGAAATATTTAAACAACAGGTACAAATCTTGATCAAAACAAATCGGCAAGTACAAGTTGACAGTGTACCGCGATAACGTAATTATTAAAATCCTGGGATGTCCATTTTGAACGATCATATCGAGGGATATATTTAGACAATAAAAATAAATCTTGATAGAAACAAATCGGCAAGTACAAGTTGATAATTTACCGCAATAACACAAGAATTGAACGGTCAATGCATACAGATATATGGGCTTATATGGAGCGCTATATTTAAATAGCAGAAACCACTCGTAATCGAAACAAATCGGCATGTTTGAGTAGACTGTGTACCGCGATAAAATATTTATTAAAATCCTGGGATGTCTTTTTGAACGATTATATAGAGAGATATATTTAAACAATAGAAATGAATCTTGATCAAAAAAAATCAGCAAGTACAAGTTGACAGTTTACCGCAATAACACAAGAATTGAACGGTCAATGCATACAGTCATATGAGCTAATACGAAGCGCTATATTTAAATATGAAAAAAGACTCGTAATCGACAGAAATCGGCATGATTGAATAGACTGTGAACCGCGATAACGCAATTTTTTAAATCTTGTTATGTCCATATATGAGTGCGATTATATCGGGGAAAGTACGAACAACAGGTAATGGAATCTTGATCAAAACAAATCTGGCAAGCATAGTTGATAGTTGACCGTAATACTACAAGTATTGAACGGTCAATGCATTCTTTATATGGCTGATATGGAGCGCTATATTAAAATAGCAGAAATGACTCGTAATCGGCAGAAATCGGCATGTTTTAGTGGACAGAGTACCGCGATAACTCAATTATTAAAATTCTAAGATATCCATTTATAAACGGTTATATCGATGGATATATTTAAACAACAGATATAAATCTCGATCAAAACAAATCGTCAAGTACAAGTTGAAAGTTTACGCAATAACACAAGAATTGAACGGTCAAGCCATCCAGGTTTATGGGCTTATACGGAGCGCTACACTTAAATACCGTGAATGACTCGTAATCGACAGAAATCGGCATGTTTGAGTAGATAGTGTACATGCGATAATTATTAAAACTGGATGTCCATTTTGGAACGATTATGTCGAGGGATATATTTAAACAATGAAAATGAATCTTGATCAAAACAAATCGGCAAGTACAAGTTTATAATTTACCGCAATTACACTAGTATTGAACGGTCAATGCATACAGTTATATGGCTTATACGGAGCGCTATATTTAAATAGCAAAAATGACTCGTAATCGACAGAAATCAGCATGTTTGAGTAGACTGTGTACCGCTGTAACGCAATTATTTAAATCGTGGTATGTCCATATATGAGCGATTATATCTAGGGAAATATTTAAACAACAGGTACAAATCTTGATCAAAACAAATCAAGTACAAGTTGACAGTTTACCGCAATAACACAAGTATTATACGGTCAATGCCTACCGTTATATGGGCTAATACGGAGCGCTATATTAAAATAGCAAAAATAACTCGTAATCGAAACAAATCGGCTTATTTGAGTAGAGAGTGTACCGCGATAACGCAATTATTTTAATCTTGGTATGTCCATAAATGAGCGATTATATCGAGGGAAATATTTAAACAACAGGTACGAATATTGATCAAAACAAATCGAGCAAGTAAAGTTGAAAGTTAACCGCAATAACACAAGTATTGAAACGGTCATGGCATACAGTTATATGGGTTTATACAGAGCACTATATTAAAATAGCAGAAATGATTCGTAATCGACAGAAATCGGCATGATTAATTAGACAATGATCACCGCGATAACGCAATTTTTAAATCTGTATGTCCATATATGAGCGATTGTATCGAGGGAAATATTTAAAAAAGAGATATAAATCTTGATCAAAACAAATCGGCATGTACAAGTTGATATTTTACCGCAATAACACAAGTATTGAACGGTCAATGCATACCGTTATAGGGCTACATACGAGCGCTATATTTAAATAGCAAAAATGATTCGTAATCGATGAAATCAGCATGTTTGAGTAGATCGAGAATCCGGATAACGCAATTTTTAAATCTTGGTATGTCCATATATGAGCGATTATATCGGGGGAAATATTTAAACAACAGGTACGAATCTTGATCAAAACAAATCGGCAAGTACAAGTTGACAGTTTACCGCAATAACACAAGTATTATACGGTCAATGCCTACCGTTATATGGGTTTATACAGAGCGCTATATTAAAATAGCAGAAATGATTCGTAATCGACAGAAATCGGCATGTTTGAGTTGACAGTGTACCGCGATAACGTAATTATTAAAATCCTGGGATGTCCATTTTTGAACGATCATATCGAGGGATATATTTAGGCAATCAAAATAAATCTTGATACAAAACAAATCGTCATGTAGAAGTTGATAATTCTACCGTAATAACACAGGAATTGAACGGTCAATGCATACAGATATATGGGCTTATATGGAGCGCTATATTTAAATAGCAGAAACCACTCGTAATCGAAACAAATCGGCATGTTTGGAGTAGACTGTGTGCCGCGATAAAATATTTATTAAAATCCTGGATGTCCATTTTGAACGATTATATAGGAGGATATATTTAAACAATAGAAATGAATCTTGATCAAAACAAATCGGCAAGTACAAGTTGACAGTTACGCAATAACACAAGAATTGAACGGTCAATGCATTACAGTAATATGGGCTAATACGGAGCGCTATATTTAAATAGCAAAATGACTCGTAATCGACAGAAATCGGCATGATTGAGTGACTGTGAACCGCGATAACGCATTTTAAATCTTGTTATGTCCATATATGAGCGATTATATCGGGAAATATTTAAACAACAGGTATGAATCTTGATCAAAACAAATCGGCAGTACAGTTGAAAGTTGACCGTAATACCACAAGTATTGAACGGTCAACGCATTCCTTTATATAGGCTGATATGGAGCGCTATATTAAAATAGCAGAAATGACTCGTAATCGGCAGAAATCGGCATGTTTTAGTGGACAGAGTACCGCGATAACTCAATTATTAAAATTCTAAGATATCTATTTATAAACGGTTATATCGAGGGAAATATTTAAACAACATGTACGAATCTTGATCAAAACAAATCGCAAGTACAAGTTGACAGTTAACCTGCAATAACACAAGTATTGAACGGTCAATGCATTCCTTTATATAGGCTGATATGGAGCGCTATATTAAAAAGCAGAAATGACTCGTAATCGGCAGAAATCGGCATGTTTGAGTGGACAGAGTACCGATAACTCAATTATTAAAATTCTGGGATATCCATTTATAAACGGTTATATCGAGGGATATATTTAAACAACAGATATAAATCTCGATCAAAACAAATCGTCAAGTACAAGTTGAAAGTTTACCGCAATAAAACAAGAATTGAACGGTCAATGCATACAGTTATATTGGCTAATACGAAACGCTATATTTAAATAGCAAAATAGACTCGTAATCGACAGAAATCGGCATGATTGAGAAGACTGTGTACTGCGATAACACAATTATTTAAATCCTCGGATATCCATTTTTGAACGATTATATCGAGGGATATATTTAAACAATAGATATGAATCTTGATCAAAACAAATCGGCAAGTACAAGTTGAAAGTTTACCGCAATAACACAAGAATTGAACGGTCAATGCATACAGATATATGGGCTTATACGGAGCGCTCACTTAAATAGCGTGAATGACTCGTAATCGACAGAAATCGTTATGTTCAAGTAGATAGGATACCGCGATAATGTTATTATTAAATTCCTGGGATATCCATTTTTGAACGATTATATCGAGGATATATTTAAACAATGAAAATGAATCTTGATGAAAACAAATCGGCAAGTACAAGTTTATAATTACCGCAATTACACTAGTATTGAACGGTCAATGCATATCGTTATATGGGTTAATACGGAGCCTTATTAAATAGAAAATGACTCGTAATCGACAGAAATCAGCATGTTTGAGTAGACGTGTACCGCGATAACGCAATTATTTTAATCTTGGTATGTCCATAAATAGCGATTATATCGAGGAAATATTTAAACAACAGGTACGAATATTGATCCAAAACAAACCGGCAAGTACAAGTTGACAGTTTACCCCAATAACACAAGTATTGAACGGTCATGGCATACAGTTATATGGTTTATACAGAGCGTTATTAAAATAGCAGAAATGATTCGTAATCGACAGAAATTGGCATGTTGAGTAGACTTTGTACCCGATAACGCAATTATTAAAATCCTAAGATGTCCACTTATAAAAGTTATATCGAGGATATATTTTAACAACAGATATAAATCTCGATCAAAACAAATCGGCAAGTACAAGCTTATAATTTATCGCAATAATACTAATATTGTACGGTCAATGCATACCGTTATATGGGCTAATACGGAGGCTATATTTAATTAGCAGAAATCACTCTAATCGAAACAAATCGGCTTATTTGAGTAAGAGGTACCCGGATAACGCAATTATTTTAATCTTGGTATGTCCATAAATGAGCGATTATATCGGGAAATATTTAAACCAGGTACGAATCTTGATCAAAACAAATCGGCAAGTACAAGTTGAAGTTAACCGCAATACACAAGATTGAACGGTCAAGGCATACAGTTATATGGGTTTATACAGAGCGCATATAAAATAGCAGAAATGATTCGTAATCGACAGAAATCGCAAGATTGATTAGACAGTGACCGCGATAACGCAATTTTTAAATCTCGGTATGTCCATAATGAGCGATTATATCGGGGAAAATTTAAACAAAAGGTATGAATCGTGATCAAAACAAATCGGCGTTAAAGTTGATAGTTGACCGCAATACCAAGTATTGAACGGTCAAGGCAAACAATTATATGAACTTATACGGAGCGCTACCAAAATAGCGTAAATGACTCAATCGATAGAAATCAGCATGTTTGAGTAGACAGGTACCGCTATAATGTTATTATTAAAACCTTGGGATGTCCATTTTTGAACGATCATATCGAGGGTTATATTTAGACAAAAAAATAAATCTTGATCAAAACAAATCGGCAATACAGTGATAATTTACCCAATAACACAAGAATTGAACGGTCAATGCCATACAGATATATGGGCTTAATGGAGCGCTATATTTAAATAGCAGAAACCACTGTAATCGAAACAAATCGGCATGTTTGAGTAGACGTGTACCGCGATAAATTTATTAAAATCCTGGATGTCCATTTTTAAACGATTATATAGAGGATATATTTAAACAAAGAAATGAATCTTGATCAAAACAAATCCGGCAAGTACAAGTTGACAGTTTACCGCAATAACAAAGAATTGAACGGTCAATGCATTACAGTCATATGGGCTAATACGGGCGCTATATTTAAATAGCAAAATGACCCTAATCGACAGAAATCGGCATGATTGAGTAGATTGTGAACCGCGATAACGCAATTTTTTAAATCTTGTTATTCCATATGAGGCGATTATAGGAAATATTTAAACAACAGGTAAGGAATCTTGATCAAAACAAATCGGCAAGTAAAGGATAGTTGACCGCAATACCCAAAGTATTGAACGGTCGCAAACAATTATATGAACTTATACGGGCGCACCAAAATAGCGTAAATGACTCGTAATCGAAAGAAATCGGCATGTTTGAGTAGACAGTGTACCGCGATAACGTAATTATTAAAATCCAGGGATGTCCGTTTTGAACGATTATATCGAGGGATATATTAAGACAATAAAATGAATCTTGATCAAAACAAATCGGCAAGAACAAGTTGACAGTTTCCGCAATACACAAGTATTGAACGGTCAAGGCTATATAGTTATATGGGTTTATACGGAGCGCTATATTAAAATAGCAGAAATTATTCGTTATCGACAGATATCGCATGTTTGAGTGATCTGGAACCGCGATAACGCAATTTTAAATCTTGTTATGTCCATATATGAGCGATTATATCGGGAAATATTTAAAAACAGGAGAATCTTGATCAAAACAAATCGGCAAGTACAAGTTGACAGTTTACCGCAATAACACATGTATTGAACGGTCAAGGCATACAGTTATATGAACTTATACGGAGCGCTACACTTAAATAGCGTAAATGAATCGTAATCGACAGGAATCGGCATGTTTGAGTAGACAGTGTACCGCGATAACGTTATTATTAAAATCCTGGGATGTCCATTTTTGAACGATCATATCGAGGGATATATTTAGACAATAAAAATGAATCTTGATCAAAACAAATCGGCAAGTACAAGTTGATAATTTACCGTAATAACACAAGAATTGAACGGTCAATGCATACAGTTATATGGGCTTATATGGAGCGCTATATTTAATTAGCAGAAACCACTCGTAATCGAAACAAATCGGCATGTTTGAGAAGACTGTGTACCGCGATAACGTAATTATTAAAATCCTGGGATGTCCATTTTTGAACGATTATATCGAGGGATATATTTAAACAACAGATATAAATCTCGATCAAAACAAATCGGCAAGTACAAGTTGACAGTTTACCGCAATAACACAAGTATTGAACGGTCAAGGCATACAGTTATATGGGTTTATACGGAGCGCTATATTAAAATAGCAGAAAAGATTCGTAATCGACAGATATCGGCATGTTTGAGTATACAGTGTACCGCGATAACGCAATTATCAAATTCCTGGGATATCCATTTTTGAACGATTATATCGAGGGATATATTTAAACAATACAAATAAATCTTGATCAAAACAAATCGGCAAGTACAAGTTTATAATTTACCGCAATAACACAAGTATTGAACGGTCAAGGCATACAGTTATATGGGCTTATACGGAGCGCTACACTTAAATAGCGTGAATGACTCGTAATCGACAGAAATCGGCATGTTTGAGTAGATAGTGTACCGCGATAACGTAATTATTAAAATCCTGGGATGTCCATTTTTAAACGATTATATCGAGGGATATATGTAAACAATAGAAATGAATCTCGATCAAAACAAATCGGCAAGTACAAGTTGACAGTTTACCGCAATAACTCTATTATTGAACGGTCAATGCATTTCGTTATATGGGCTTATATGGAGCGCTATATTAAAATAGCAAAAATGACTCCTAATCGACAGAAATCGGCATGTTTGAGTAGACTGTGTACCGCGATAACGCAATTTTTTAAATCTTGTTATGTCCATATATGAGCGATTATATCGGGGGAAATATTTAAACAACAGGTATGAATCTTGATCAAAACAAATCGGCAAGTACAAGTTGATAGTTGACCGCAATACAACAAGTATTGAATGGTCAGGGCAAACAGTTATATGAACTTATACGGAGCGCTACACTAAAATAGCGTAAATGACTCGTAATCGACAGAAATCGGCATGTTTGAGTAGACAGTGTACCGCGATAACGTAATTATTAAAATCCTGGGATGTCCATTTTTGAACGATTATATCGAGGGATATATTTAGACAATAAAAATGAATCTTGATCAAAACAAATCGGCAAGTACAAGTTGATAATTTACCGCAATAACACAAGTATTGAACGGTCAAGGCATACAGTTATATGGGTTTATACGGAGCGCTATATTAAAATAGCAGAAATGACTCGTTATCGACAGAAATCGGCATGTTTGAGTAGACAGTGTACCGCGATAACGCAATTATTTAAATCTTGGTATGTCCATTTATGAGCGATTATATCGGTATTAAACAACAGGTATGAATCTTGATCAAACAAATCGGCAAGTAAGTTGATAGTTGACCGCAATACCACAAGTATTGAACGGTCAAGGCAAACAGCTATATGAACTTATACGGAGCGCTACACTAAAATAGCGTAAATGACTGTAATCGAAGGAAATCGATGTTTGAGTAGACAGTGTACCGCGATAACGTAATTATTAAAACTCTGGGATGTCCATTTTGAACGATTATATCGAGGATATATTAAGACAATAAAAATGAATCTTGATCAAAACAAATCGGCAAGTACAAGTTGATAATTTACCGTAATAACACAAGAATTGAACGGTCAATGCATACAGATATATGGCTTATATGGAGCGCATATTAAAATAGCAGAAACCACTCGTAATCGAAACAAATCGGCATGTTTGAGAAGACTGTGTACCGCGATAACGTAATTATTAAAATCCTGGGATGTCCATTTTTGAACGATTATATGGAGAGATATATTTAAACAACAGATATAAATCTCGATCAAAACAAATCGGCAAGAATAAGTTGACAGTTTACCGCAATAACACAAGTATTGAACGGTCAAGGCATACAGTTATATGGGTTTATGGGTTTATATGGGTTTATACGAGCGCTATATTAAAATAGCAGAAATTATTCGTTATCGACAGATATCGGCATGTTTGAGTAGACAGTACCGCGATAACGCAATTATTAAAATCCTGGGATGTCCATTTTTGAACGATTATATCGAGGGATATATTTAAACAATACAAATAAATCTTGATCAAAACAAATCGGCAAGTACAAGTTGATAATTTACCGCAATAACACAAGTATTGAACGGTCAAGGCATACAGTTATATGGGCTTATACGGAGCGCTACACTTAAATAGCGTGGATGACTCGTAATCGACAGAAATCGGCATGTTTAAGTAGATTGTGTACCGCGATAATGTAATTATTAAAATCCTGGGATGTCCATTTTTGAATGATTATATCGAGGGATATATTTAAACAATGAAAATGAATCTTGATCAAAACAAATCGGCAAGTACAAGTTTATAATTTACCGCAATTACACTAGTATTGAACGGTCAATGCATACCGTTATATGGGCTAATACGGAGCGCTATATTAAAATAGCAAAAATAACTCGTAATCGAAACAAATCGCCTTATTTGAGTAGAGAGTGTACCGCGATAACGCAATTATTTTAATCTTGGTATGTCCATAAATGAGCGATTATATCGAGGGAAATATTTAAACAACAGGTATGAATATTGATCAAAACAAATCGGCAAGTACAAGTTGATAGTTTACCGCAATAACACAAGTATTGAACGGTCAAGGCATACAGTTATATGGGTTTATACGGAGCGCTATATTAAAATAGCAGAAATGACTCGTAATCGACAGAAATCGGCATGATTGAGTAGACAGTGTACCCCGATACACGCAATTATTTAAATCTTGGTATGTCCATATATGAGCGATAATATCAGGGAAATATTTAAAAACAAGGTGGAATCCGTCCAAAACTCGCCAAGTACAAGTTGACGGTTTACCCAATAACACCGTTTATACGGTCAATGCCTCCGTTATATGGGTTTATAAGGCGCTATATTAAAATAGCGAAATGATTCGTAATCGACAGAAATCGGCATGTTTTGAGTTGACAGTGTACCACGATAACGTAATTATTAAAATCCTGGGATGTCCATTTTGAACGATCATATCGGGATATATTTAGACAATAAAATAAATCTTGATCCAAAACAAATCAGAAGTACAAGTTGATAATTTCCGCAATAACACAAGAAATTGAACGGTCAATAATACCAGATATATGGGCTTATATGGGCGCTATATTTAAATAACGAAAACCCTCGTAATGCTCGGCATGTTTGAGTAGACCTGTGTACCGCGATAAAAATATTTTTAAAAATCCTGGGATGTCAATTTTGGATTATATAAGAAGGGATATATTTAAACAATAAAGAAATGAATCTTGGTCAAAACAAATCAGCAAGTACAAAGTTGACAGTTTACCGCAATAACACAAGAATGGGAACGGTGGTAATCAGTCATATGGGCTAAGGAACCTTTATATTTAAATAGCAAAAATATTTCGTAATCGACAGGAAATCGGCATGGTTGATGAATATGAACCCGGATAACGCAATTTTTTAAAAATCTTGTTATGTCCAATATGACGATTATATCGGAAATTTTAAACAACAGGTATAAATCTTGATCCAAAAAAATCAGCAAAAGTACCGGTTGATGGTTGACCGCAATACCACAAAGTATTGAACGGTCAAAGCAAACAATTATTGAACCAACGGGCCTTACTAAAATAATAAATGACTCGTAATCGAAAAAATCAGCATGTTTGAGAACGGTGTCCGCGATTCCCTTAATTAAAATTCCTGGGATATCCATTTTGAACGATTATTCGAGGGAATATTTAAACCAATTCAAAAAAATCTTGATCAAAAACAAATCAGCAAGTACAAGTTGATAGTTGGCCATAATCCACAAGTATTGAACGGTCAAAGGCAAACAATTTATGAACCTTTACGGGCGCTAACTTTTGGCGTAAATGACTCGTAATCGAAAATCGGCATGTTTAGGTAGAAGGTGTTACCGCGATAACTGTTATTAAAATCCTGGGATGTCCATTTTTGAACGATTATATGGGAGAGATATTTTAAACAACAGATATAAATCTCGATCAAAACAAAATCCGGCAAAAACAAGTTGACAGTTTACCGCAATAACACAAGTAAAGGTCAAAGGGCCCGGTTATATGGGTTTATACGGGCGCTATATTAAAATGGCAGAAATTATTCTTATCGACAATATCCGGCTTTTGAGTAAAGACAGTGTCCGCGATAACGCAATTAATTAAATTCCTGGGAATTATCCATTTTGAACGATTATATCCCAGGGGTTTATTTAAACAATACAAAATAAATCTTGACAAACAAATCGGCAAATTAAGTTTTAATTTACCCAATAACACAAGTATTGAACGGTCAAGGCATACAGTTATATGGGTTATAAGGAGCCTTTACACTTTAATAGCGTGAATGATCGTAATCGACAAGAAATCAGCATGTTTGAGTAGATGGGGATACCCGCGATAATGTAATTATTAAATTCCTGGGATGTCCATTTTGAACCCGTTATATCGAGGGGATATATTTAAACAATGAAAATGAATCTTGATGAAAACAAATCGGCAAGTACAAAGGTTTATAATTTACCGCAATTACACTAGTAAGAACGGTCCAATGCATACCCGTTATATAGGCTAAATACGGGCGCTATATTTAAATAGCAAAATGACCTTAATCGACCAAAATCAGCGTATGGGTAGACTGTTACCGCTGTAACATAATTATTTAAATCTGGTATGTCCATATATGAACGATTATATCTGGGAAATATTTAAACAACAGGTACAAATCTTAATCAAAAACAAATCGGCAAGACAAGTTGACAGTTTACCCCCAATAACACAAGTATTTGGGGTCAATGCCTAACGTTATATGGGCATACGGGCGCTTTATTAAATATAAAAAACTCTAATCGAAACAAATCGGTTATTTGGTGGGGGTGTCCGCGATAACCAATTTTTTTAATCTTGGTAGTCCATAAATGAGCCGATTATATCGAGGGAAAATATTTAAACAACGGAAGAAAAGTCAAAACAAAATCCCGGCAAGTACAAGTTGACAGTTAACCCCAATAACCACAAGTATTGAACGGTCATGGCATACATTTATATGGGTTTATAAGGCGCTATATTAAAATAAACGAAATGATTCCGTAATCGACAGAATGGATGATTGAGTAGACTGTGAACCGCGGTAACCAATTTTTTTCTTAATTTATTCCATATATGGGGATTATATCGGGGAATATTTAAACAAAGATATAAATTCTCGGTCAAGCAAATCAGCGTACAAAACCTAATTTATCGCAATAACACTAATATTTACGGTCCAACATACTTTATTAATACGGGCCTTATTTTAATTGGCAAAATCACTCGTAATCGAAACAAATCAGCTTATTTGGTGAAGGTGTCCGCGATAACGCAATTATTTTTAATCTTGGTATGTCCATAAATGAGCGATTATATCCGGGGAAATATTTAAACAACGGTACGAATATTGATCAAAACAAATCGGCAAGTACAAGTTGACGTTAACCCCAATAACACAAGTATTGAACGGTCCAAGGCATCAGTTATATGGGTTTATACAGGCGCTATATTAAAATAGCAGAAATGATTCGTAATCGACAGAAATCGGCATGATTGATTGAATTGGCCCGGATAACGCAATTTTAAATCTTGGTATGTCCATATATGAGCGATAATATCGGGGAAATATTTAAACAAACAGGTACGAATCCCATCAAAACAAATCGGCAAGTACAAGTTGACGGTTTACCGCAATAACACGGTCAATCCTACCGTTATATGGGTTTATCGGCCTATTTAAAATAAAAATGATTCGTAATCGACGAAATCAGCATTTTAGGTTGACAGGTACCCACGTCGTTTTTAAAATCCTGGGATGTCCATTTTGAACGATCATATCGGGGATATTTTAGAAATAAAATAAATCTTGTCAAAACAAATCCGGGCAATTGAAATTTACCGCTAACAAAAATTGAACGGTAAAACAGAATATGGGCGTTATGGGCCTATATTTAAATATGAAACCACTCGTAATCAAAACAAATCGCGTTTTAAGATTTTTACCGATAAAATATTTATTAAATCCTGGGATGTAATTTTGCAGTTATAGAGGATATATTTAAAAATAGAAATGAATCTTGATCAAAAAAATCCATACAAGTTGACAGTTTACCCAAAAAAAATTGAACGGTCAATGCATACATTTATGGGTAATCGGGGCCCTATTTTAAATAGCAAAAGACTCGTAATCGACGAAATCGCTGATTGGTGACTGTGAACCGCGATAACCAATTTTTTAAATCTTTTTTGTTTATGAGCGTTATATCGGGGAAATTTTAAACAACAGGTATGAATCTTGATAAAACAAATCCGAAATAAAGGTTGATAGTTGACCCATACCCAAATGCGGCAAAAAAACAATTATATGGTTTATGGGGCTTTTAAAATGCAAAATGATTCGTTTCGACAGATATCGCTTTTGAGTAGACGGTGCCGCGATAACGCAAAATACAATTCCTGGGATATCCATTTTGAACGTTATATCAGGGACATATTTAAACAAACAAAAGATCTTGATCAAAACAAATCCAGGTATAAGTTGTAATTTCCCAATCCAAAGTATTAAACAGTCAATGCATTTCCTTTATAGGGCTGTTGGGCCTATATTAAAATAAGGAAATGACTGTAATCGGCGAAATCCATGTTTGGTGGAAAGGTACCAAATAATTTTAAAATTCTGGATAACATTTATAAGCGGTTTATATCGGGATATATTCAAAAACAGATATAAATCTAGATCAAAACAAATCTCAAGTACAATTGAAATTTACCGCAAAACAAAATTGAACGCAATGCTCAGATGTTGGGGCATTGGGGCCTATATTAAAATAGCGAAACCCGTAATGAAACAAATCGCATGTTTGGTAACTGTTACCGCGATAACATTTTTAAAATCCCGGGATGTCCGTTTTGAACATTTAATGGAAATATTTAAAAACGATATAAATCTCGATCAAACAAATCGAAGCAAGTTAGTTTACCGCCCTTACAAAGTGATAAGGCATACGATTGAACTTATACGGGCCTTTAAATATTAAAAATTAATCGACGAAATCGGCATGTTTGAAGACGTGTACCGCGATAACTAATTAAAAATCATGGATGTCCAAAAACGTTTTCAAAGGGATATTAAAACAATAGAATTAAATCTTGTCAAAACAAATCGCAAATACAAATTGATAATTTACCGCAACCCAGGTATTAGGTCAATGCCTAACGTTATATGGCAATCGGGCGCTACACGAAAATATAAATGACTCGTAATCGACAAAATGGCATTTTGGTGGAAAAGTACCCGATAACCCAATTATTAAAATTTGGGATATCATTTAAAACGGTTATATCGGGGATATATTCCCAAAAACAGATATAAATCTAGATCAAACAAATCTCAAGTAAAGTTGAAATTTACCGCAATAACACAAGAATTGAACGGTCAATCATACGATGTAGGGCTTAAGGGCCCTATATTAAAATACGAAACCCTCGAAACCGAAACAAATCAGCATTTTGAGTAATTGTACCCCGGATAACTATTTATTAAAAATCCTGAATGTCCATTTTGAACGTTAATGGAAGGGTATTTCCGATTAAAATCTCGATCAAAACAAATCGCAAGAACAATTGACGTTTACCGCAAAACACAAGTTTGAACGTCAAGGGAAACAGTTTAATGGGTTTATATGGGGATAGGGTTTATAGGGCCTATATTAAAATAGCAAATTATTCTTATCGGAAATATCGCATGTTTGATGACATGCCCATAAAATTTTTAAAATTCCTGGATATCCATTTTTTGAACGTTTTCGAGGACATATTTAAAAATAAAATAAATCTTGATCAAAACAAATCCGGAAGTATAAGTTTTAAATTTACCGCAATAACACAAGTATTGAACGGTCAAGGCATCAGTTATTGGCTTTTAGGACGATACCTTTAATAGCGTGAATGTCTAATCCAGAAATCGGCATTTTGAGTGATGGATCCGCGATAATGTAATTATTAAATTCCTGGGTTCATTTTGAACGATTATATCGGGGATATATTTAAACAATGAAAATGAATCTTGATAAAACAAATCGCAAGTACAAGTTTATAATTTTCCCAATTAACTATATTGAACGGTCAATGCATACGTTATATGGGCTAATACGGGCCTTTATTTAAATAGAAAAATGACTCGTAATCGACAGAAATCAGCATGTTTAGTAGACTTGTACCGCTTAACCCGATTATTTAAATCGTGGTATGTCCATATATACGATTATATCTGGAAATATTTAAAAACATAAAATCTTAATCAAAACAAACAAATACAAGTTGAATTTACCAATAACACCAATATTATACGGTCAATGCCTAACGTTATATGGGCATACGGGCTTTATTAAAATGCAAAAATAACTCGTAATCGAAACAAATCGGCTTATTTTAGAAGTGTCCCGATAACCAATTATTTTAATCTTGGTATGTCCATAAATGAGCGATTATATCAGTGAAATATTTAAACAACGGGTCAATTTGATCAAAACAAATCGCAAAAAGTTGACATTAACCGCTTTAAATATTGAACGGACAACATTTATTGGGTTTATCAGGGCTAATTAAAAAATTTAAATGATTCGTAATCGACGAAATTGGCATGTTGGAGTAGACTGTGAACCGCGATACAAATTTTAAATCTTTTATGTCCATATATGACGATTATTCGGGGAATATTTAAACAGATACAAATCTCGTCAAAACAAATCAGCATAAAACATAATTTATCCAATAACACTAATATTTGGTCAATCATACCTTATATGGGCTAATACGGGGCTATATTTAATTAGCAAAATCCTCGTAATCAAACAAATCCGGTTAGGAGAGGTGTACCCGATAACCAATTATTTTAATCTTGGTATGTCCATAAATGAGCGATTATATCGGGGAAATATTTAAACAACAGTGAATCTTGATCAAAACAAATCGGCAATACAAGTTGAATTAACCTAACAAGTATTGAACGGTCAAGGCATACAGTTTATGGGTTTATACAGAGCGCTATTTAAAATAGCGAAATTTTCGTAATCGGGCAATCGCAGTTGTTAGACGTGTGCGATAACCAATTTTTAAATCTTGTTGTCCATATAGGCGATAATATCGGGAAATATTTAAACAACGGTACAATCTTGATCAAACAAATCGAATACAAGTTGACAGTTTACCGTCACAAGTATTATCGGTCTTCCGTTATGGGTTTATACAGGCGCTATAAAAATAAAGAAATGATTCGTAATCGGAAATCCAAGGTTGACGTGTCCACGATAAATTTATTAAAATCCTGGATGTCCATTTTGAACATCATATCAGGATATATTTGCAATAAAAAAAATCGTCAAAAAAATCCAAATACAATTGATAATTTACCGCTAAAAAAATTGAACGGTCAATGCAACAGATATATGGCATAGGGCGCTATATTTTTGGAAACCCTCGTAATCGAAACTCAGCATGTTTGATAGACTGTGTACCCGGATAAAAATTTAATAAAATCCTGGGATGTCAATTTTGCACATTATAAGGATATATTTAAACAAAGAAAGAATCTTGATCAAAACAAATCGCAAATACAAGTTGACAGTTTACCTCAATAAAAAGAATGGAACGGTCAATCATCAGCTAGGGGAACGCTATTTTAAATAAAAAATGACCAATGACGAAATCGCAGTTAGTAGACTTGAACCGCGATAACGCAATTTTTTAAATCTTGTTATGTCCATTAAAAGCGTTATTCGGGGAAAATTTAAACAACAGGTTGAATCTTGATCAAAACAAATCGCAAGACCAGTTGATGTTGACCGCAATACCACAAGTATTGAACGGTCAAGGAAACAATTATATGAACAACGGACCTACACTAAAATTAAATGACTCTAATCGAAAAGTCGGCATGTTTGAGTAACGGTGTACCGCGATAACCAATTATTAAATTCCTGGGATATCCATTTTTTGAACGTTATTCGGGGACATATTAAACAATTCAAATAAATTTGTCAAAACAAATCAGAAGTACAAGTTGATAGTTGACCCAATACCACAAGTTTGAACGGTCAAACAAAATTATATGAACTTATCGGGCCCTACACTAAAATGGGTAAATGACTTAATCGAAAGAAATCGGCATTTTGAGTGACGTGTCCGCGATCATTTATTAAAATCCTGGGATGTCCATTTTTGAACGATTTATGGAAGATATATTTAAACAACAGATATAAATCTCGATCAAAACAAATCGGCAAGAAACAGTTGACAGTTCCGCAATCACAAGTATTGAACAGTCAAGGCAACAGTTATATGGGTTTATACGGGGCTATATTAAAATAGCAGAAATTATTTTATCGAAATATCGGCTTTTGAGTAGACAGTTGCATAACCAAATTATTAAATTCCTGGGATATCCATTTTTGCGATTATATCGGGACATTTTAAACAATAAAATAAATCTTATCAAAACAAATCGGCAAGTATAAGTTTATAATTTACCGCAATAACACAATAGAACGGTCAAGGCATACAGTTATATAGCTTAGGGCCTTTACCTTTAAAGCGTGAATGATTAAAATCGAAAAATCGCATGTTTGATGATAGGATCCCGAAATTTTATTAAATTCCTGGGATGTCCATTTTGAACGATTTATCGGGGAAATTTTAAACAAGAAAATGAATCTTGATAAAACAAATCGGCAATCAAGTTTATAATTTACCGCAATTACACTAGTATTGAACGTCCAATCATACCGTTATATGGGTAATAGGCCTATTTTAAAAAAAAATGACTCTAATCGACAAAATCAGCATGTTGGTGGACTGGCCCAGCAACAAATTATTTAAATCGTGGATTCCATATGAACGATTATATCTGAAATTTTAAACCGGCAAATCTAATCAAAACTCAGAAGTCAGTTGAGGTTCCGCAATAACCAATATTATACGGTCAATCCCTAACGTTAGGGCTTATCGGGCGCTTTTTAAAATCAAAATAACTCGTAATCGAAACAAATCGGCTTAGGGGTCCCATACCAATTATTTTTTAATCTTGGATGTCCATAAATGACGATTATATCGAAAATATTTAAACAACGGTCAATATTATCAAAACAAATCGCAATACAAGTTGACGTTAACCCCAAATAACACAAATTGAACGGTCAAGGCTACGTTATATGGGTTTATACAGGCGCTATATTAAAATGCGAAATGATTCTAATCGACAGAAATCGGCGTTGATTAACGTGTCCCCGGATCGCAATTTTTTCTTGGTATGTCCATATATGAGCGATAATTCGGAAATATTTAAAAACGGGTCAATCTTGATCAAAACTCAGCAAGTACAAGTTGACAGTTTACCCTCAAAGTTTATACGGTCAATGCCTACCGTTATGGGTTTTCGGGTATATTAAAATAGAGAAATGATTCGTAATCGACGAAAATCCATGTTTGAGTTGACAGTGTACCACGTATTTATTAAAATCCTGGGATGTCCATTTTTGAACATCATATCGGGATATTTGACAATAAAAAAATCTTGATCCTCGCAAATAAGTTGATAATTTACCCCAATAACACAAAATTGAACGGTCAAAACTACGAATATGGGCGTATATGGGCGCTATATTTAAATAGCAGAAACCCTCGTAATCAGAAACAAATCGCATGTTTGGTGATTATCCGCGATAAAATTTTATTAAAATCCTGGGGATGTCAATTTTGCACGATTATAAGGGATATAAAAAATAAAATGAATCTTGATCAAAACAAATCGCAATAAAGTTGACGTTTACCGCAAAAAAAATTGAACGGTCAATGCACAGTCATATGGGCTAATCGGGCGCTATTTTAAATAGCAAAATGCTTAATCACGAAATCGCTGATTGGTGACTTGAACCGCGATAACCAATTTTTAAATCTTGTTATGCCATATGGCGATTATATCGGGGAAATATTTAAACAGGTAATCTTGATCAAAACAAATCCAATACAAATTTAGTTGACCGCAATACAAGTAGACGGTCAAAGGCAAACATTATATGGGTTTATACGGGCCTATATTAAAATAGCGAAATGATTCGTTATCGACAATTCGGCATGTTTGAGGACGGTGTCCCGATAACAAATATACAATTCCTGGATATCCTTTTTTGAACGTTATATCGGGACATATTAAAATACAAATAGATCTTGATCAAAACAAATCACAAGTATAAGTTGTTTTACCCGCTAAACAAGTATTAAACGGTCAATCTTCCTTTATAAGGCTTAGGGCGCTAATTAAAATAGCAGAAATGATTTCGGCGAAATCGGCATGTTTGAGTGGAAAAAGTGCGATAACTCAATTATTAAAATTCTGGATATACATTTATAAACGGTTTTCAGGATATATTCAAACAAAGATATAAAATCTGATCAAAACAAATCTCAAGTACAAGTTGAAAGTTTACCAATAACAAAAATTGACGGTCAAGTACAGATGTTGGGCATATGGAGCCTATATTAAAATACAAAACCCCTAATCGAAACAAATGGCATGTTTGAGTAACTTTGTACCCCGGATAATATTTATTAAATCCTGGGATTCCGTTTTGAACGATTATTGGAGATATTTAAACAAATAAACTCGTCAAAAAAATCGGCAAGCAATTGACGTTTACCGCAATAACACAAGTATTGAACGGTCAGGCATAATTATATGAACTTCAGGCCCTACCTTAAATAGTTAAATGACTCGTAATCAAAAATCGGCATGTTTGAGAAGAATGTCCCATAACTTTATTAAAATCTGGATGTCATTTTAAACGATTATATCAAGGGATATATTAAACAATAAATTAAAATCTTGATCAAACAAATCCAAGTACAATTGATAATTTCCGTCCCGGTATTACTAATGCCTAACGTTATATGGGCTAATACGGGCCTCCGTAAATAGCTTGACTCGAATCGACAGAAATCGGCATGTTTGGTAGACATGACAGAATAACCCAAATTATTTAAATCCTTGGATGTCCTTTTGGATTATAGGGATATATTAAAACAAAGGTATGAATCTTGATCAAAACAAATCCCCAGAGGTACAAGTTGATAAATTACCGCAATAACAAAGAGAACGGTCAAGCCATCAGGTTTCCCACGGGGCGCTTTTTTTTAGAAAATGATTCGTAATCAAAAATCGGCATGTTTGGAGTAGACTGGCCCGATAACCAATTATGAAAATCTAAATTCATTATAAACGGTTATATCGAGGATATATTTAAAAACAATTAAATCTCGATCAAAACAAATCAGAAATTACAATTGGGTTCCCGCAAAACAGAAGTTGAAAGGTCAATCTACAGTTATTGGGCTTACGGGCCTTTATATTAAAATAGCAAAAAAGATCGTAATGACAAAATCGGCATGATTGATTAGACAGTTCCCGTCCTTTTAAAATCTTAATTCCATATAAAGCGATTTATCGAAATATTTAAACAACAGGAGAATCTTGATCAAAAAAAAATCGGTAAATACAATTTGATTTAAATAACACAAGTTTGAACGGTCCAAAAATACAGTTATATGGTTTTCGGGCGCTATATTAAAATGAGATGGCTCGTAATCCAAAGAAATCCATGTTTGGTACCTGTCCGCGATATCAATTATTTAAATCTTGGTATGTCCATATAGGCGATTAATCGAGAAATATTTAAAAACAGGTATTATCTTGATCAAAACAAATCGGAATCAAATTGAATTTCCGTAACACAAATAAAGGTCCAAGAAATAATTATATGGTTTTATACGGGCCTATTTAAAATACGGATTCTTAATCGACAGAAATCGGCATGTTTGAGTGACATTACCCGATAACCTTATTTAAATCTGGATGTATTTATAACCGATTATATCGGGGATATATTTAAACAAATTGAACATTGATCAAAAAAATCAGCAATACAAGTTAATAAATTACCGCAATAACCAATACTGAATTGAACCATCCTGGTTTATGGGCAAACAAATCGGCATGGTTGGTTAAAAATTTGAAAATCCTGGATTCTTTACGAATATATCAAGGATATATTTAAACAATATTAATCTTGATCAAACAAATCGCAAGTACAGGTTGATAATTTACCCGGATAACACAAATATTGAACTGTCAAAGGCAACAATTTATGGGCTTAACGGGGCGCTATATTTAAATAGCAAAATGACTCTAGTCAAAACAAATCCGTTGGTTGGCAATATCCCTTTGCAATTATTAAAATCCTGAGATGTCGTTTTTCCCGTATAACAGGGCATATCTTTAAATAACGAATTTGTATTGATCAAAACTAATCCAAGTACAAGTTGATAATTAACCGCAATAACACAAAATTGAACAGTCAACCAAAATGTTATTGGGGCTTTAAGCGTTATATTTAAATACAGAAAGACTTAATCAAAAAAATCGGCATGAATGAGTAGACAGTGTACCGCGATAACCAATTATTAAAATCCTGGGATGTCCGTTTATGAACGATTATTTCGAGATATATATTAAAACAGAAATGAATTTGATCAATACAAATCAGCAATAAGGTTGATAATTTACCCAAAAAATTTTGAACGGTCAACGCAAAATTTATATAAACATCGGACGTTATATTTAAATACGAAAGCTCTTAATCGAAACAAATCGCACGTTTAGTAACGGGTCCGGAAATAACCATTTTAAAATCCTGGGATGTCCATTTATAACGAATTCGAGGATATTTTAAAAAACAAAATGAATCTAATCTTAACGAATCGCAAGTCAAGTTGATAATTTCCCATAACACAAGTATTGAAAAGTCATCAGTTATAGGCTCCGTGGCGCTATAAAATAACAAAATGACTCTAATCAAACAAATCGCACTGTTGATTGACAATATACCCAAATAATGCAATTATTAAAATCCGAGTGTCAATTTATATGCAGTATAACAGGGCAATCTTTAAATAAAAAATTCTTGATCAAACTAATCGAAGTACAAGTTGATAAATAACCGCAATAAACAAGTTTAACGGAAGAAAAATGTTTAATGGGCTTATATGGAGCTTATTTTAAATTAAAATGACTCTAATCAAAGTAAATCGCATGGGTGACGTGTACCGCGATATCAATTATTAAAATCTTGGGATGTCCATTTTGAACGATTATTCAGGATATATTTAAACAACAGAAATTCTATCCTG